>JAQQSV010017199.1:0-11660 GCA_028646515.1 Pseudochirops corinnae
TTTCTTCCACTTTTCTTACTTGATTTTCAAAATCCTTCTTGAGCCCTCCATGGCCTGTAACCAGCTCATATTTTTCTTGGAAGCTTTTGATGCAGGAGTTCTGACTTCATTGTCTTCCTCCCACTCCATGCCTTGATCCTTTTTGTTTCCTAAAAAGGATTCTATGGTCTGTTTGTGCTTCCTGTGCTTGCTCATCTTGCCAGCCAATTACTTGCCTTTTGAGCTCTTTGCCATGGTAGAACTCTGCTTCCAGAGTGGAGAACTTTTTCCCCAAATCGCTGGGGTTTTCACAAATGTTGTCAGAGGTCTGAGGAGGGCGCTCCCTCTACAGACACTGGCACACTGGCATTTCTTACTCCAGGACCACCGCCCACGACAGCAACCCAGATCCAAACAGATTAAAACAAGAGTGATTACCCTCTGAATGGTCGTTTTGTCCCCTACAATGTGCAGGCCAGGAGCTCTGGAGGCAGCCACGTGGCAGTAGCTGCAGCCACCACACTGCTGCCACCTCTGTCCCTGGGTGGGGGGTGGTGGTGGTGGTGGTGGTGGTGGTGGTGAGGGGCCAGATTGTGCATCTCTGTCCCCCTGGTTGAACAGAGTTCCCTACTGACTTTTTATTTTCTCTTTGGCATTTATGGGTTAAAAAGTCTGGAAACCACCACAACTGCTGGAGATTCACTCTCTTGAAGTTTGCTCAGGCCTGTTTGTGTTGCTGGTCAGGGCCACCCAGACTGTGCTCAGCTCCCAGCCTGGTGTGATAGACCCTTCCTGTTGGCCTGCCAGGCTGCCTTTAGCAGGAGATTTGTTTCTGTCACTTTGTGGGTTCTGTAGCTCTAAAATTAATTTAGAGTCATATTTTACAGGTATTGGAGGTGGTTGTGGAGGGAGCACATGGAACTTCCTTCTTATACTCCCTCATCTTGGCTCCGCCCCCTCCCCTTTCTTTCTCAATGAATTTGCTACATGGTTCACAATTTTCTTCTCCCCAGCTCCCGATCTCATACTTTTGTTGTGTTATTGTTCATTTTTTTTTCAGTTGTATATGACTCTTCCCCCATCTGGGATTTTCTTGGCAAAGATACTAGAGTGGTTTGCCATTTCCTATTCTAGCTCATTTGACAGATGAGGAAATTGAGGCAAACAGGGTTAAGTGACTTGCCTGGTATCAAACAGCCAATAAGTGTATGAGGCCAGATTTGAACTCAGGAACATTAGTCTTCCTGATTCCAGGGCCAGCATTCTATCCACTGAGTCACCCAGCTGCCCCAGCCTTATATTAGGGGACTTCAATATACTTTCCCTCAAACATTTTAACCACTCAGATTCTCAACCTACTAATTTCCCATCACCCATCCCACTTCTCCCATCCCACTTCAGCCACACACAAAGATTGGCTATATTCTTTATGTCACCATCACCCACAAATGTATCACTGAAATGTCAATCAGGCAGCACACTTGAGAGCTGCTGCTGTGAATAATTTTAAGGGTCCAATCGCAAGGTATAATGAGCACTCTATTCAAAACTAAGCCTTATTCAAGAAACTAAAGCATTCACAATATAACATCAAAATCTATGACATAACAACTTATCACCAGGGTGGCCACATGGCTTTCAACAGACATAACATAGCAAAAATACTTATTTATACAATCAGGAGATCCCAGGCCAGCTTCTTCCCTTAACACAGCACATCCTCACAACACCCTCCTAAGTCACAGTAGGTTATAATGCCTTCAGTTCAAACAGAGTGTCCAAGTAAAGTCCTCTTAGGGGTTTGTCCTTCTCCCCACCCTGCTGTTGCAGGCTCCCACCTGGAACTCTCAGGTGCACACATGCCCTAATGAGCCAAAGAATCAAAATCTTAACACTGCTCCAGTCCCCACTTCCAATTCCTGAGTGGCAGCTGGGAGACAAAGCCAACAGGGTGGGTCGCCAGGGGCCACAGCATTTTCCCCCTCCCACCATAGACAACTCCACCCCTGGCTCCCAAACCATCCCAGGGGGATGTGGCAGGAAAGTATGCTCACTGCTGCTGTCTTGTTGCAAAGTTTTCATCTTGACCTGGGGCCGAGTCCCGAGTCATATGGCTCTTCCTCCTGTAGGTCTGTGGGCTGACTGGTCCAGGCTCCTGCCTGGGTCCCAATGCAGGCAGCTCTCCACTCCTCTCCACTCCCCTCCCTGTCACCTCACAGGGGAAGGGACTGCTCCACTCCAAGCTCTCCCTGCTCCTGCCTGAGTCTAGGCATAGCAGGCTTCAAGGGCTCCTGCTCCCTTACTCTGTCTCTGGCCTGCACCACCCCTACTCTAGGGCAGCTCATCCTCCCCCAGCCTTACATGGGGAGGGGCTGCTCCAGTCTGGGCTCTATGCACAGTAAAATAATAATCTGGAGATAACAGATAACTATCCCACTCTCACTAAACCCCATACTCTGCTCCACGGTGTTAACAACTTACTTTCTATCAGTCCAGTGTTCCAGTGTTGGTATCAGAGGTTTCCTCTCTCTATCAGAGGTCTCCTCTCTCTTACATTACCAGATGGCTGACATCTGGTTTCACTAAGCCAAGGGGCCCTTTAATACCAGCTATACACCAACTCTTGTCTAGGAAAGCATTCTTCCCATGAGTGAGCCTCGAGGCAATATCTCACCTCAGAATACACACACACACACACACACACACACACACACACACACTTTTGACTAATATGCTCAGGGCCAAAAGGCTCCAAGGCCTATGTGGCTCAGTATATACCAGGTTCAAAGATCCTTCAGATGTTTACAATTTAGCATGAGCCTGGGAAATTGATCTTGAACAACAAGAAAAAAACAAAAACAAAAAAACAAAAATCCTACCTTGCTTGTGTTCACAATCATTTCTCTATTTCAGAATTATGAAATCTTCTTATTTGACCATAATCTACTGGCTTTCTACTTTTCCTTCTGCCTTCTTTTACCAAAGCTCACTCTGTGTTCATACTGTAACCCCTAATCCCTTTACCCCTTAATTCTCTCTCCCAGGCCATCTCCCCTGAACTAGACACTGTCACCTCTTTTCCCCATCCTGACCCCTTAGCGAACCAATTTAATTCTATAATTTCCTCTTCTCTTGACTCTCTAACCCCCTTATCGTATTGCTGGTTGTACTCTCTCAGGCTTCAGTCTTGGATCATTCCCACCATTTGTCTCTGAAGGTAGAGAAAATCCATTTTGATTGGTCTACTACAAATTTTTTTTACACAACTTTGACTGGGCCCTCACCGCCACTAGGCAATCATACTTTGCCTCTTTAATCAATTCATTATCCCACTCTCTTCAGGGGCTCTTTTAAACCTTTTGATCTTTCCTTAAACTTCCCATTCTTCCCCTTCCCTCCAAAGTCTCATCTGAGAACATCATCTTTTGTTTAAGAGAAGGAAACTGAGGCCACTTGTTGGGAACTCCCTCTTATCTTCTCTTTTTCATCTATCACTTAGATGCCTTCCTGCCTCTATCTCACATGATAAGATGGCCTTACTACTTGCCATGGCTAACCTCTCTACCTGCTCCCATTCTATCCCCTCTCCTACATGAATTGTCCTCCCTGTTTACTGACTCATTCATTACTGCATACTAGCATGTCCATGTCTCCCCTATCTTCAAAAACCCTTCACTTTACCCTTCCATTGCCATTAAATATCATCCTATATCTCTTTTGCCATTTATGATTAAACTCTTTTAAAAGGCCATCTGAAATAGGTATCTTCACTTTCTCTCCTCTCACTCCATGTAACCCCTTACAAACTGGCTTCAAGCTTCATCATTCCATCATAACTGTTCTCTCTAAAGTTATCAACTACTGTAGTTGTCAAATGCAAAGGCTTCTTCTGAATTCTCATTCCTCTCTACCTTTCTGCAGCCTTCAACACTGTTGATCCCTCTCTCCTCCTTGATATTCTCTCCTCTCTAGGTTTTTGGGACACCGCTCTACTGGTTATCCTCCTACCTATCATACCACTCTTTCCCAGTCTCCTAGTTGGATCCTCATCCAGATTATGTCCTTTAACCAAAGGTGTCCCTTAGGATTCTGTCCTGCATCCTGCTCTTCTCCCGCTATATTAGTTTACTTAGTGATTTCCCCATCTCCCATGGATATAATTATCATCTCTATGTTGAAAATGCTCAAATCTACCTATCCTTCCTCAAACTCTCTAATGACTTCCAATCTTGCGCCTTCAATTACCTTTCAGACATCTCAAATTGGATGTCCAGTAGATATCTTATACTCAGTATGTCTAAAATGGAATTCAATATCTTTCTCTCTAAACTAAATCTTCCCTCCTACCTTCCCTGTTACTGTGGAAAACAACATTTTCCTCCCAGTTCCTCAGGTTTGAAATGTAGATATCATCCTCAATTCCTCACCATCTCTCAGTCCCCATATCCAATTTGTTGCCAAGGTCTGTTGATTTCATTTTTGCAACATCTCTCAAGTACACCCCCTTCTCTCCACTTGATGCTGCCACTACTGTCACGCAGGCCCTTCATCACCCTCATGCCTAGACTGCTGCAACAGCCTACTATGGGTCTGCCTACAAGTTTCTCCCCACTCCGATCCATCCTTCTTTGAGCCACCAAAATGATTTTTGTAAAGAGCAGGTCTCACCATGTCATCCTCCCCTTCATATCTTCCTCAAGTGAATAAACTCCAGTGACTCACTGTTACCTCTAGGATCAAATACAAAACCCTCTGGCTGGCATTCAAAGTCCTTCATAGCCCAGATCCCTTCCACTTTTCCAGTCTTCTAACACCTTACTTCCCGACACATACTCTTAGAACCACTGACATGGAGCTCCTGGATGTTCCATGAACAAGACACTCTGTCTCTCCATCCCAGGCATTTTCTCTGTCCCTCATGCCTCAAATATACCAGGTTATTGGAATAGTAGTCACAATATCATGGTATTTTAGCAAGGAAAGAATAAAAATTCATGCTATCTATAAAAAAAATTACACTATGTTTAAAAGAACTAGTGACAAAAAGTAATATTGATGGTAAGTATATATGCACCAAATGTCATAGCATCAAAATTTATTAAAGAAAAATTAATTGAATTGCAAAAAGTATGCATACACAATAAAAGTTGGAGACTTTACTATTTCTCTCCCAGAGCTTGATAAATCTAATAGAAAACTTCTCAAAAGTGAAAATACAACACTGAATACATTGTTAGAGAATTTTGAGTTAAAGGAGTTAAGGCATCATCTGAATGGTGCCACTAAAGAATATATGTTTTTTTAGCACCACATGAAACTTAAAGAATGGAATGTGTATTAAACCACAGAGATATTACAAATAAATGTAAACAAAACAGAAATACTAAACATACCCTTTATAGATTACATCTTGATAAAAAAATAGTAATCAATCTAGAGTCACAAGAACAAGACAAAGTTCTAAATTAAGACTCAATAATTAAATCCTAAATAACGAATGAATCAAAGGAAAAATCATAAAAATAACTAATAACTAAGTGAAAGACAATGATAAAGATGAGAGAACATGACAAAATTTCTGAGAGGTCACTGAAGCAACAATGAAAGGAAAAATTATATCCCCAAAGCATACACTAACTAAAAAGAAAAGGAAGATTAATTAACTAAATGTGAAATTTGAAATGAGAAAACCGACAAATTGTCAAATCCATAATAAGCACAAAAGGAAAAACTTTAAAACATATATATGTATATTTACACACACACACACACACACTATATATATGTATGTATGTATGTATGCATGTATTTGAAACTAGAAAACTATAGAACTAATCAGAGTAAAACTAAAAGCCTGTTCTTCGAAAAGTCTTCCAAAATTGATAAAGCTTTACCTTGCTTGATTAAAAAACAGAGATAAGAAAATCAGATAGAGAAAATAAAAAATAAGTTGAAACTTATAAACAAGCCAAAAAGAAATAAAAATTATCATAACTTACTATACAAAATTATGTGAACATAACTGAGAAGCCAAAAGAAAGAGAAGATTATCTACAAAAATATAAAATATCCAAGGTAAAAGAACACCAATCAGAGACCAGAAAATGAATTTAATTTTAATGTAAAGCAACTACCAAAAGGGGGAAAACAACAAAAACAAAACATTGTCCAGACAGATTTACAGGATGATTCTATCAAAATTTTAAAGAAAAATGAATGCTTATATTCCAGAAATTATTCTCAAAAACTCTTTTGGCTTGCTAAATGACTTGTCTAAGGTGACAAGGCCAGTAATGCATTTGACAAAGGCAGGACTTGCATGTTCATAGTCAGAATGGACTTTAATGTCATCCAATATAACTCTCTCATTTTTCAAATGACAAACCTTTAAAAAATGACAACACTAATTTTTAAAAAATCTTTATAAGTATAGACATAGGAATTATTTTAATGTGATAAAAAGTATCTACCAGAGCAAAATATACCATTATGTGGAATGGGGAAATAGTAGCAACTTTCTAACAAATAAAGAATGTATGCTTTGCCTACTGCTATTTGATACAGGTCTAGAAAATATAGTAATAAGATAAGAGAAAGAAATTAAAGACATATAGGCAGGCAAAGAGACAACAAAACTATTCTTACTTATTGATCACACGATCACTTAAAATACACTGGGTAATCAACAAAGAAACAAAGAAGACAGCTTCAATAAATTTGAAACCCATAAAATGAATCTACTGAAATACATACACTGAAATCTCAAAATCTAAGAGGACATAATAGAAAGATAAGCCCTATTCAAAATAACTATGAAATGCAAAAAAAGCATATAGGAGCAAATCTACCAAAAAGATACTTAATATCTATATATATAAAATCACAAAATGTTCTTTAACAAAGGACAATTTAAATAAATGCAGGAATAATCAGTACTCCTGGTTGTGCCATGCCAAAATAATAAAAATGTTAATATTACCATAGCTAATTTACAGATTTAGTAACATACAAACCAAATACATACTTTACACCTAAATAAAATAATAACAAAATTCACTGGAGAGACAAAAGATCTGAATGCAAAGAGAAATAAAGAAGAAAGGTAGTAATGAAGTACTTCTTTATTACATACTACTAAAAACTATATTATCTAGCATAATCATCAAAACCATTTGGTATCAATTAAAAATAGAAAAGTAGCTCAATGGAATAGACTAGACAAGAAAGAATTAGAAATAACTGAATTCAATAACCTGGTGTTCAAAAACCTGAAAACATTCATTATCTGGGAAATACCTCCAGATCTTAAAAGAATTTCTGGGAAAACTAGCAAGCTGTCTGGCACTAACTAGCTTTACATCAATATTTACACTATATACCATGATAAATTCAAAATGGATACATGACCTGAATATTAAAAATAACATAAAAAATTAAAAGACAAGCAGATAATATCTTTTTCATAGCTATGGGAAGGTGGAGAATTTTTAATGAAATAAGCAATAAAAAGCAACTAAAAAGATAAAGTAATCTCAATTACATGAAATTCAAAAGCTTTTTTGCTAGACCAAAATTAATGCACCTAGGAAAGCAAGGAAAAAACTGAGGGAAATAAAGGTTTTTGTATTAGAGACCTCTGAAAGAATTTTTCATAACTAAGACATACAGACAATTATTAGAAATATGTAAAGTCATGACTTTACATGTATAATGGGGTATCATACTGCTTGCCTTTTCAAGGCATGGGGGAACCAGAGGAAGGGAATTTGGAACTGAAAAATAAAAATTTTAAATAAAAAAAAAGAAATTTGTAAAATCAACAGTGATTTCGCAGTAAGTGGTCAAATGACATAAACAAGCAACTCTAAAAAGAAATGTAAACTATAAAACTTAGGTTCTTAACTTTTTTTCTGTCATGAAGCACTCTGGCACAACCTGGTGAAATCTATAGATACTTCAGAATAATGTTTTTAAATTTATAAAATAAATATAGGATCACAATGTTCATGACTGAAATAGTTACTTTTTTGGAAATTCATGAATGCCAGGTTTACAAACTCTGATTATAAAAAACAGAAATGCTCTAATCACCAAAAATAAGAGGAAAGCAAATGAAAATAATCCTGAGCTTTGGCCATATAATCAGCAAGTTGTCAAAGATGACAAAAGAAGAGAATAACTTATCTTAGAGGAGTTGTGGAAAGATAGGCACAGTAATGAATGTTGGTTGAGCTGTGAATGGCTTTAACCATTCTACAAAACTATTTGAAATTATTTTATCAAAGCAGTTAAAATATCCATACTCTTTCACCCAGAGACACTCTAGTTGGGCATATAGTCCAAGGATATCAATGAAAGAAAAATTTAAAATGTGAAAAATATTAATAGTAGCACTTTTTGTGGGAACAAAGAATTAAAAACAATGCCCATAAATTATAGAATGGGTAAACAAGGTCTGGATAATTGATAAAATTAGTGTGCTGTAAGAAATTATGAATATGATGAATAAAAAGAAGCAGAGGATACATGAACTGATGCAAAGTAAAATAAACAGAATGAGGAAAAAATATAACCCTATACCAATGAAAAAAATATATATACATACACATAATGACAATAAAATGTAAATAGAAACAACAAAATTATTCAAACAATTCTAAAAATAACAACCAAGGTTCACCCCAAAGAAGAAATATTAGAAGACATCTCCTCTTGCTTTTTTGCAAAGCTATCAGACCACCACCCATATATCAGACTTTTTCAATGTGTTGCTCACTTTAGTTGAGCTTTTCCCCACTTCTCAAAAACATTCTTTACTATCAGTGATGGTTTCTGGGAAGTACATGGAAGAAAGATACTGAGAAACATGTAGGTGATACAAAAATAAAAATAAATCAGCAAAAATTTGCTTTTAGTATCCAATAGTTATTTTTTAAAAAGGAATCCAGAGGACCTTTAACAAATTGTTCTTTCTCAATGAACAGTAAATCATGTGAAACATCAACCTCAAATCTCTAGTAGATACCCTATGATAACCAAATAGAAATCCCAAACCAGCAGTCTTCAGTGGATATTTTTTAAAAGGCTGGAGCTTTTTTTTTCCTGGATATTTGGTCAGTTGTGCTGTTGCTGCCAATTTATTCCGGCATAAAGGAGTGATCTCTAAGTCAGAAGGCTGGATTTCACAGTACCACTCTAGCTAACTTTACTGTAGGGTGGTTCGATCTGTTATTTTAAAACATTATTTTTCACTGTGTAGCAGACAAGCTGACTCTTGAAGAAGTAATTTTAATTTTCCACTTGGAAAGAGCAAGGCTAACATTTTCCACCAACAGCTGAAGGATTATTCCACAACATAAGGTTTTATCTCTCTGCTCTGTGCTGTTCTGGCTTTTTTACTCTCAGAAGCTATTTTCAAGGATAACCAAAACTGTATTTATACCAAGTCCAACATAAGGCCCTGCCTTTTGAGTATAAAGAATTGGGAAGATGTAGGAATAATGATTGCTAAACTAAAAAAGAGAATTTTTTTCAACCCTAAAGATCCTTCTGTCCTGGGTTAGAAATACCTATAAATAAAGAAACTAGAGATTCCTCAGGACATTTTATACTCATCAACTGGTTTGATACTTTCTGTCACCTTGATACGAGAACGGACTTGAGAAATTTTACATAAAAATTCAGGTTTTTAATAAATACTGACGATTTTTCAAAAGTTTGGCTAACTGCCAGTTAATCTAATATTTGAACAAATGTATAAATATTGAAGAAATAACAGGTAAGTCAAAGGAAGACAATTTCTGGAATGTT
The DNA here is from genome assembly GCA_028646515.1 of Pseudochirops corinnae. Classification (NCBI taxonomy): domain Eukaryota; kingdom Metazoa; phylum Chordata; class Mammalia; order Diprotodontia; family Pseudocheiridae; genus Pseudochirops; species Pseudochirops corinnae. The sequence goes on from JAQQSV010017199.1 coordinate 9,790, forward strand.
TCCTATGAAGAAGAAAGTTTTAGAGGGGCTGAAATGGGTCATTTCCATTTAGAAAGGCCAAACTTTATGCTCCATATTGAGTAAGTGCTATCAGATGATTTTCTCTACATTTACAGAAATGTTTAAAGTACTATAAAACAACACTCTTGTTAAAAGAATTAACTGCTATGTACCTCAGAAGAAATTAAATTCAATTATAGCCACAGCTTTACCCACCAGAATAGTCCTAACATAAAGAGACTTACCATCTGTTCATCCTCTTTGGCAGCCCAACTGGCACTAAAGGATTGGCTTCCACTATCTTTCATCAGTCGAGTTTGAACATGTTGGAGGTAGGCAGAGAAGGCCACTCGAGCCTGGACTTTGCTATAGAAATCAAAATTAAAGTTAGTTATGCAGAACATTAATTCTACTACTCACATAAAGAGTGCTGTTCTGATTTGTGCCTCCTTCTATTATGATAAGCAAGGGTTCTTAAGTATTTTATACCCTTCACCTGAATGAATATTCTCTCTAAGTAGTCTAAGTCTCTCTGTTAACAGAATTGGAAGAGAAAAGACAACTTATTTTGCTTCCTTATTACTAGCAGGGAGGAAAAGAAAGTACACACCAGGATTTCTAACCCATCATAAAACCTTCGATGAACCTTCCCAATGTCCTAGTATGACGAGGAATACCTTCTGTACTGCAAATGGTTAAGATCTTATCTAATTAAAAAAAGTATGGTTCTTGCAAATATTAAGTAATGCTAATTTTCTGCTATACAAAGACATCCAAAGTAGGAAAGGTAACAGATAAATTCCACAAAGGGGCTTTGGAAATCAAGTTTTATTTTTCCCAATTTAAGAGAATTATGCTATAGCCCAGAGAATATGTGAAGTCTGAAGAAAACGGATACAGATAAGAAGAAAGGACATGACAAAAACACAAAGGCAAATTTTTCTGTTGAAAGAGAAAGCCAGATGTTAATATTTCTTAGAAACCCTGCTCTCATATGTTCAATCTAGGAGAATGGCAGCTAGAGATTCAATCAAACTATTGATTATAAAACAGATGTAACAAAAAGAGACTGATAGTTTTCACTGGAATTGATGATTAAGGCAGGTCTATTTAATTTCAGACATGATTTTGGTTACTTCAAGTGACTGGCCTTCTGATACTGTAGCCAAAATTACATCAGCAATAGTTTAGGGTCCAAAACAAACTTTGGTTACAATCCTTAAACATTCACCCATCAAATGCTTTCTAGTTATTATTTCTCCAAGGTTAGTGAGGAGGAAAGGCTTGTGTAGAAAGAACTAAAAATCCAAATAGGGATTAAATACTGAGCAGGAGATTCAAGTGGAGAAGAACTTCAGGTCATGAAAACAGAATTAACAGCTTGGTAAAGGAGGAAAAAAGTTTATTAAAGAAAATAACTCCTGGGGGCGGAGCCAAGATGGCGGCGTAGCAGCAGCAACATATCGCAGCTCTCACATAGCCACACCAAAATACCCATAAAATAGGACTCTAAACCAATCCTAGAACTCCAAAACGCACACAAAGATACTTCCCACTAAAGTCAGCTCTGCTATGAGGAACCATATCAGCACTGCGAACCGAAACGAGCCTGGCCTGAAGCCGAGGCTGTGCCCCAGGGGCTGCTGGACAGGAGCAGCAGAGGAGCCTCTCAGGTGAGTGGATTAGCACGAGCTGCGAATGGGGATTGCGAAAGGGGGAAATAAGCAGTCCGGCCAAAAGGCCTCCAGAGCGGAAAAGCAGAGGTTTTGTACCTGCCTCCGCGTTGTAGCTTCCCGCCCGCGGCCTGCAGATGGCAAGGGGACTGAGCAATTGTTCTCAGGCCAAGAGCTCTCGTGTTGAGCGGCCTGGAT
>JAQQSV010017200.1:0-11660 GCA_028646515.1 Pseudochirops corinnae
CGCCACAGGCTCCACGTGACCACATTCAGCCTATTAGGGAACACAGTATACTTTCAAATATCCAAGGGTCCTCAGAGTCACGTAGCCACATTAACAAAGGGCCTAGGGGCAGGGAAGATCTTTAGATTCCCATAACAGAAGGTTAGAGACACATAGGACCCCAGAAACCACCTAGGCAAAAGGCTTAGAAACATGAAATGATTTACTCAAATTAACTAAATAGACAATGGCAGACCCAGAACTAGAAGTCCTGATTGAGACCCATAGTGGTAGCCACAGAGACCCTTTCAACAAGGAAAATTAAAAGACCTAACTACCTTTGTGAACATTTCCCAGCAAAGTTGCCTTACAAGCTTGTGCGTCTAGTCTTGGATATGTTCCAAAATGGGAAAATATGAAGACAGTGAAAAATTCAAAGGGGAATGGATATCAGGTGTAGGGGTGGGGAGCAAGGGAGTGGGGTGGTAGCAGTAGTATCAGACAAATAGATTTAAAGTGGACTTCGAGGAAAGAATTTATCCACAAAATACTTAAGTAAGGTCTCAGAAGCTTTAACAAATTTAGAAAGAAAAAAAGATGGGGGGAGGGGTACAGAGAGTTAGCTAGGGGGAGAATGAAGGTTGACTGGCCTGGGATGTTCTTCACAATGGAGGCCCCAGGAGGAACTCACCAAAGGGATAAGGACGAAAGTTTGGGAGAAGAAAGTTCCAGGTTGAGAAGGCCTCAGGGAAAGATGGTTATTTCAGGGTGAGGAGGCCCCAGGTGCTGAGGTAGCTTCCAGGGTTACACTGCAGCTGAGGCATGGTATTGGATTTCAGAAAGTCAAAAAAAAAAGTACAGGCAGGAGGCCCCAGGAGGAAGTATTAGAACATTCAACCTCATTTCAAGCTGAAACCTGTCTCTTGGCAGCTCCTACCAATTGCTTCTAATTCTAGAGTCTGGCAGAACAAGTCCAATCTCTCTTCTGAATGACAATACTTGTAAAATTTGAAAAGAGCTATCAAAAGCCCCATGAAGCTTCTCTTCTCCAGGCCATACTTCACCCAGTACTCATACAACAGGGTCTCCAGTCTTCATTATCCTTGTCACCTTCCCTTGACATAATCCACCCTGTCATTATCTGTACTAAAATATGGCAGCCATACTTGAAAGTCTGTGAATGTGAATAACACTAGCATGGAGCATGACAAAACAATTTTTAAATTCACATTAAAGTTTAAATTTGCATTATTTATTTCTGTGATTACATTACACCACTGGCCTATATTTAGCTTGTACTTGAATGAAACTGTTGTTTTGTTTTTTCAGCCAAACTGTGGTATGTTCATATATTGCCCCACCTTTGCAATACTATATTCTTCTTTCTTTGCTTTTCCATAATTAATATAAGTTTTTGAATATTTCATCAACATTACTATTGATAATCTTTGACTGCTTGCTTCTGGAACCATTATTCCAAGCCTAGATTTTGCTTCAGGTTAATTGTAGTTAACTAGAAGGTTGTTACAAAATATTTTTTAATTATTCAAATTTTAATGCAATATCATTAAAAGCACATTTCACAGTACTCTTGCTTGTGGGGAAAGGGAAAGGGAGATAAATATGCACTTATTTAGTCACTTCTGAGTATGTGCCATGATACTGTGATTGTATGTCCACCTTTCTGTCAAAGCAATTCAAATTGGAGGGAGAGTCAATTTTCCATCTCGCCATTAAGATGGTGTGGTTTGGAAAAGTACCTTTTTCAAACAGCTTGATTTCATTTCCAACTAAAATAATTGTTGAACACCCCTATAATGGATGTGATTTCTGTGACTCTGGGAACATTGGTCTAAAGTATCCAAATTGTATTCACTTCCCTTGACTGAGTGTTGTAGCCTCAGGGCGCTTACTCAGAGAGGCTGTTGTTCTACATTAAGTTTGACAATTGAATTCAGGCAAATTAAATAGGAAACAAAAACATTATGATGGCTTTCTCACAGGAAAATTCCAGATGAATTGTATATAATGGACAATTACATGCCATTTAAACATGGTACTTAGCTCTTTTCTTCCAAATATAGGACCAGGCTGTAACATGTCATTGCTATATGCCTTAATACTGCCATGCTTTCCTCTTTATCTCAAGAAATTACACACTTTTTCTCATTCCTAACTTATTCTCTTCAGCTAACCCTATCATAGGATATACAAGAAAGCCCTTTCAGTTTTGTTCATGTGCTTAACAAATGCTCTTTGTGGCAGCTCTGTTTAGGGTAGTCTAATAAAGTTTGCCACTTAGTTTAAACAATAATTCAAAGGCTCTGATGTAAAAGCAGAGTAATAATACCATAAAATTCCTTTTCTGATGACTAGACAGTCATTGACTCACATCTTTTGAAGTTATTGCCTCCAAATCTTCATCTCTATCATAAACAAAGGAAAAGTACTCTAGTTGGTCGTGCTCTTTCAGTCCCATCTGACTCTTCATGACCCCAGTTGGGATTTTTCTTCACAAAGATACCAGAGTGGTTTGCATTTCCTTCCCCAGATACTTTTACAGATGAGGAAACTTAGGTTCACTCAGGGTCACACTAGTAAGTGTCTGAGGCCAGATTTGAACTCAGGAAGAGGAGTTTTCCTGACTCTAGGCCATGGTACTCCTGCCACTGTGACACCTAGCTGTGCCAATAGCTTAAAGTAAGTACAAATAATAAGAAACTAGGAATCAGGAAAGAGATCCAAGTGTATTGATGGTCATCTTTAAGAAGCACAGGTATGGGAAGGATAGTAAGCAGCTGTCATTTTGTAGCAACTGTTTGGGATGAAAAATATCCTTCATCCTTAATTTAGTGAAAAGAAATAAACACAGAGATCTCTTAGGATAAGAACAGGACTTTATTCTCTTCCCCGGGAGAAGAGGGCAGTCTTCCCCATGACTCATGATGGAGAAGAGGCTAGTTACAAAAGATAGTACTGGAATTTATAACCTAACTTAGTCAAGACCCCTCCCCAACTGTTTCCCCTCTCATTGGTGGAGAAGCATACTTCACCAAATACTTCCCCAACTGGGACAGCAAGGAAATATAAGGGGAGGGTCCCACCAAGGCGGGAAAACAGACAAAGGAACATAAAGTGATTGACAGAAGCAATTTGAAAAGTTAACCACCCCAAATCGAGAAGTTTTCACTCATCCCATACACAACCATCACCATTAATATTTATTTAGTGCTTATTATAATACCCAGAACATCCAGGTCTGTCAGTCTTCTGAAGCAAAGTCTTTTGTGCAATATTAAATGCTCTGATGAGTGTTTTTAAAACAGAAACAAAGATCCAATAAGTGCACTAAAAGGGAAAGTGGTAGCCAGACAAAACTCTTAGAACTATTCCTTTATGCAACACTTTTTTTGAAAGCATTAACCAAGTGATTAGAGACAATGATTTTATCACAGGTATATAGGGGTTTCTCCTCTTAGAGCTATCCTGTCTCTGACTTCCCCTTAGGTCTTGGCCACTTGGGTTACCTTCTGGCTTCCTGAATCCTACTGAAGGTATACTCTTTCACTCTAGGAATCAATAGAATGTAAGTTCCTTGGGGCCAGAGATTGGTGTTTTATTTTGTTTTGTATCCTTAATGTTTAGCACACTAATAAATGTTCATTGAATGGGACTGCATCGAAAAACACATTAATAATGAAGTAACTTTCTTAAACTTAGAGCCATTCTTATTTTGTCCCTCTGACAAGCCAATGGACAGAATAGAGTCTGTCACAAATTTCCCACCTATGTTCCTGGTTCTCTGTTATAATATGTCAGACAATCAAGTCACCAATGCTTGAAATATTAGCAGTACTCCTAAACAAATGAGAGAGGAGAAAACAATTGAGACAAATCAGCAAGAATAGTATCCATGTCACATGGGATAATTTATGAACAACACTAGATTATGATTCGTGTATAATGAATAATGATTCTAAAAAGATTTGTTAACGGGCTTATTAACTAGATGGATCCATCGAGCAAATATATGGATTCATACAGACCAGACAAATATGTAAATGTTCATGTAATCCAACAAACTTTTTGAAGCATTTACTAAGTACAAGGCACTAGGCCCACTTGCTGGAAGTGCAAAGGCAAAAATGAAACAATTTCTGTACTTTAGGAGCTTACTTGGGGTAGAGAAGCCATACAGTAGATAAAGTGATTTGAAGAAGGAGAGATCATTTAAAAAACCAAGTGGTTAAAGTGAAGATTTTATAGAGGCAATGACATCTTGGCTAAGCCTTACTGGACAGTAAATTTTACAAAAGGCAAAAATGAGTGGGGGGAGCATTCCAGGTGTGGACAAAGCAGGTGCAAATGCAAATGTAGGGGGTTGAATATTGAACACAGAATATAGCAGGTGTTTCAGTTTGATAGGCATGTGGAAAACATGAAGGGGGATAATATGAGCTAAGATTGAAAAAGGAGATTGGCATCAGATTGTGGAAGGTCTTCAACGCCAAGCTGAGAAGTTTCTATTTTATGTATTTTATACTATAGGACAAAAGAATATGGAGCCAGGGAATGATATGGAAGATAATTTTGGCAGTTGTATGGAGTATGAATTGGCATAGTAAGACTAGTTAGAGATTTTTACAGTGGTTCATTTGACAGGTGATGAAGACTTGAATTACAGTGGTAGCTTCACTGAAAAATCTGAATGTCATCCATCAAAAACTCCCACTTATCTCTAATTCCAAATTTTAAATGACCTCAGCATCATTCTCCATTCTCTCTTCTGTTCCAGTCTCAGGAGATAAGGTAGTCCTTCTCCTTCTCAATGGCATTCCCACCATTTGTGCCCTGATGCCATCCCCCGATGTTTCCTCAAGAGACTTGTCCCTTCGGTTATCACCTCTCCTTGATTTTAAACATCTATTTTATCACAGGCTCCTTCCTTGCTATATATAAATATGTTCAAATCTCCTCCATTCTGAAAAGCAAACAAACTCCTTCAATGGGCACTCTTAGAGTAATGACAACTCATTTCACTCATCATTCGCCAATTGCCAAATCTAGTCATTTCTACCCCCACAGAATTTCTCTCATCTATCCCCATCTCTCCAGTCGTACTTTAACCACACTCATACCTTCTGGACTATTCCAAATATTTCCTAATTGGTCTCCCTATATCAAGCTTCTCTCCTCTTCAATCTAGCCTCTACCCAGTTGCCAAATTAATATTCCTAAAGCAAATGAATGATCATATCACTCTTCTGGTCATGAGGTTTCAGTGGCTTCCAATTGCCTGTAGAAAAAATACAAGCTCCTTTGTATGATATTTAAAACCCTTCATAGTCTGACTACAGCCTGTTTTTCCAGGCTGATTATATATTACTTCCTTTCATGCATTTGACATTCCCATCTGAATTATAGTTATCCCTTCCACACCAAGACTTTCCCCATCATAGTTATGATATATCATGGGTCGGCATAAAAAATAAAATGGGAATTTTAGGGGGAGTTTTGCAGAAGCCACAGATGACATGTGAAGGCCACCAGATGATAAAGAAGTTTAGAAACTCAGAAATGTATTAAATATATGTATAATATTGTGTAATGTCAACATATTTTATTTTTTGATATCATAACAATTCAGACTTCTTCTCTGGTATGAATGGAGGGTCAAAAAAATTTGTGAATTTTCCACAATGCAGAGATGCCAGGTCCCTAACCTCCAGGATATGGAATGGATAATTGTATTTGCTATTTCCGAAATGATAAAATTCAATCCGCCTCCTCTGTTCTTTGAACCCACTGATCCCCACAGTTGGCAAGCTCCTCCTTAGCTCCCTATGGTCAAATTTTTAGTTTCCATCACATTTACATCAGGACCTCTTAAACTTTTTCACTTGTGACCACTTTTCCCTCAAGAAATTTGTACACAACCCCAGACATATAAATACTTAAAATAGGTATACAAAACAAACATTTAATAATAATAAATCATAAAGACAGTTATTTTTAATCAATTCTTTGGTATACATATAATTTTACCATTTATTAAAGACTAAAGCAAATTTGCATACTAATAGGATAGGTGTGATTATTTTTACAGATAATTAAATCTTGGCAGAATATTTGTTACTGCAGGACATAGAGCATCTTTGATGTTTTTCAGAGTTAATCGATATTTTTATATTATAATCGTCAATGCTGTGTTCATAAACGAGGCTGCAATGAAATTGTGCAATGCAACATGGGCAAGAGCTTCCAGAAACACCTTGGACTCATTACATGCTTGATTTTGGCTTAATTTTCGGTCCTTGCATGTTCAGAAACCTTTTCCTGTTGCCTAATATTTTGTGACCCAAACATTAAGTTATTCAACACTATGGGATTGTAACCCACAGTTTAAGAAACACTGAAGAAGGTATCACCTTCTTTAAGCTTTTTCTGATTCTTTTATTTGTTGTCTCCTCATTATTTTGCATTTTTTTATATCTTATTTTACTTATCTTTGAACAAGCTATATGTCTCCAGCAGGATGCAAGTTCCATGACAAAAAGATTTGAATTGTTTTTACTTTGTATCTTTAGTACCTCACATAATGTCTGCTCACATAGTATGAACTGAATAAATGCTTTTTATTTGTTTTATTGATTATGTAGAAGAGGACGCATATAGGGAGGAAAGTAGCATCAACAGAAAGTGAGAAGAAAAATTCAAAGATGACTTGAAAGTTATGCAACTATTTGACTTCTAGTATACTGGTGCTCTTAAAACAGATGGAGAACTTGGTAGGCAGGTTAAATTTAAAAGGAAAATCTTATGTTCTTTTGAATTTAAGATGCCAATGGAAAATTCAGGAAGGTATATACATCAGGCAGTTTTTAATGAGAAACTAGGATTCATGAAATGAGACTAGATAAATTGATTTAGAAGTCACCTTCATACAAGTAAAAATTGAAACTGTAGAAGCCTATGAAATCATCGAGGAGGCAGAGTATGGAGTGAAAAGAGTTTGGACCCCAAACATAGATTTGGGAAGCAGCTATATTTTGGGCATGATGGATTATAAACTTAGAAAGGATGTTGGAAAATATTAGTTTGATATGTAGGAGTGAAATTGAGAGAGAACAGTTATTCAAGTCAGTGTTTGGAATACCTATTGACAATACTATTTATTGAAGCTAGATGACAATATTAATAATCTAAACTTTAGGATGTCAAATTAAAGTCCTAGGATAGATTCTTCATGAGTCAACTGGTTGAACTGAAGGACGGCTTACTACATGAAAAACTGGGAGATGCCTGCAAAGTGGTGCACTTCTACTCTAGGAGGCTGAGGCTGATGGATTGCTTAAGAGCAAGTCTTCTTAGCTACATAGCTAAAGATGATTAGGTGTCCAAACTAAGTCTGAAACAAATACGATAAATCCTTAGGGGCAAGGAATCAGCAGGTAAAGGTAGAGTCGAGGAAGGGAAGGAAAACTGATCCAGGTCAAAAATGGAACAGGTCAAAGTCTTCATGCTAATCATCAGTGAAATTGAGCCTGTAAAAGACTACTTAACTTCTAGCCTTAGTGAGATAGGAAAACAACAGCTTTTAAAAAATGAGATTATGGGGCAGAACCAAGATGGTCAAGTAAAAACAGGGATTCATTTGAGCTCTCCCCTAAAACCTTGTAAATGCCTATAAAAATGACTCTAACCAAATTCTAAAGCAGCAAAACATACAAAAAGACAGAATGAAAAAAATTTCTGGCCCAAGACTCCCTAGAACAGTGGTTCTCAACCTTCCTAATGCCACAACCCTTTTAATACTCATATGTGGGCATAGCTGCATGTGGGTGGACTTGCCTGGAGACAAATAGAGGAGTGGTGTCTCAGTTCCTAATACCATTGGAAATATGTGTTTTCCAATGGTCTTAGGAGACCCCTGTGAAAGGATCATTCGACCCCCAGAGGGGTCACGACCCACAGGTTGAGAACCACTGACCTAGAAGGTAAATTAGACAGGTCTGTTGTACCAATGTGGGAGAAAAATGCAGACCAGCATGGGCTACACTGGCACAGACAGGACTGCAGCAGCCCTCAGGGGTCTGAATCAGAGGCAACTATGGCTGTTTCCAGACTTTTCAACCCACAAATGCCAAAGACAGTAGGAAAGGTCCATCGCACCTGGGTAAGAAAAGAGTGGTCTGGTCCCAGCCCAAGCCCCAGGGCAACAGTACTGGCAATAGCAGCAGTGGCTGCTTCTGGAGCTCTCCACCAATAGGTGGTGGGGGCCAGCTGATCACAGGGTGTAGTGCAAATACAATATTTACAACACCCATGATCCTGATAAAGACCATGACTATAAGTATCACATGACTTTCAATCACAAAATGTATCAGATTCTCCAGATAAAGGATAGAACTAAAGGATATATTTAGATACCAGAAAGCTGAATCCCAAAACCAGTAAGCCAGTTCCATAATAGCACCAAAGATATTCAGAAGCCATAATAACACTGACAGCCATAGCATCCTTCAGCCTTCCCACAAACCAATACAAGATCAATACTTACTCACAAAACTCTCTGTCTCCTTGCCTGTGCTCCTCTGTCCCCCACTGTCTGGCTAACTTTCAACCAGTTTCCTGTGGACTCTGCTTCCCTTCAGGAAAACTCCTCCTACTACAAGCTCCATGTGACTACATTCAGCCTATTAGGGGGCAGAGTTTACTTTCAAAGCAGGGGAGGTCTTCAAACTCCCCCCCTAGATCTATTAAGGGACAGGGAAGATCTTCAAATTCTCATTCTCATTACACAGGGGTATTGCAGGGATCTCTTTCCTGGAGCTGAGGCAGGATTCTCTTGCTTTGCCTGTGTTTTGATCTACATCACAATAAAAAAGGGCAGTCCTGAGGTGAAGAGGAGCACTGCTGTGACGGAACTTGTGGCTACAGTGATGAGGGAATCTTCCTCACAGTTCCAAGGTAGAAAACAACACTTGTCGTCACTCACAGACAAAAGCACAGACCAGGAGGGGAGTAAATACCTCTCCTTTGATCATACTACCTTGGAAGAACTGAAAATTTACAGGTCCCTAGAAATGTTACTGAAAAAAACCACACAAAACCCCTGAAACTTGGCATAGTATACTTTCTACACTGAAAGCAAAGACTTACATTAACAAAGAGCTAAAAAGTTAAGTAATGGACTGGGAAAATGAGCAAACAGTAGAAAAAAAAAATGAGATTATTGAATCTTACTTTGGTGACAAGGAAGATCAAAACATATAACCAGAAGATGATCAACAAAGTCAAAGGTCCCACATCCAAAGCCTCCAAGAAAAATATGAATTGGCCACAGATCATGGAAGAGCTCAAAAAGGATTTTGAAAATCAAGTAAGAGAAGTAGAGGAAAAACTGAAAAGAGAAATGAGAGTGATACAAGAAAATGATGAAAAATGAGTCAACAGCTTGCTAAAGGAGACCCCAAAAATGCTGAAGAAAATTACACCTTAAAAATATAGTAACCCAAATGGCAAAAGAGGTCCAAAAAGCCAATGAGGAGAAGAATGCCTTAAAAATCAGAATTGGTCAAATGGAAAAGAAGGTTCAAAAGCTCACTGAAGAAAATAAATAGTTAAAAATTAGAATGGGGCAAGTGGAAGCTAATAACTTTATGAAAAATCTAGAAATGATAAAACAAAATGAAAAGAATGAAAAAATAGAAGACAATGTGAAATACCTCATTTGAAAAAAGCAAACTGACCTGGAAAATAGATTTTTAGATATAATTGAATAATTATTGGGCTGCCTGAAGCCACAATAAAAAAAGGGGCCTAGACATGATCTTTCAAGAAATTATGAAGGAAAACTGCCCTGATATTCTAGAACCATAGGGTAAAATAGAAATTGATAGAATCTACCAATCACCTCCTAAAAGAGATCCCCAAAAGAAAACTCTTAGGAATATTATAGACAAATACCAGAATACCCAGGTCAAGGAGAAAATATTGCAAGTAACCAGAAAGAAGCAATTCAAGAATTGTGGAAACACAATCAGGATTGCACAAGATTAAGCAACTTCCAAATTAAAGTATCAGAGGACTTGGAATATGATATTCCAGAGGTCAAAAGAAGTAGGATTAAAACCAATGAAATCCCTAAGAAAGAATCTCCAGGGCTAGATGATGTTACAAACTAATTCTATCAAATGTTCAAAGAACAATTAATTCCAGTATTATATACACTATTTGGGAAAATTGGCAAAGAAGCTATCTATAGTCAAATTTTAAAAATGCTCTAAATCACTATTGTTTAGAGAGGTGTAAACCAACACAATTCTGAGATACCACATCACATCCAAATTGGCTACCATGGGAAAACAGGATAATGATAAATGTTGGGTAGGATGTGGGACTGTTGAAATGCTAATTCATTGTTGGTAGAGCTGTGAGCTGATGCAACCATTCTGGAGAGTAATTTGGAACTATACTCAAAGGGCTATAAAAATGTGCATACCTTTTGTCCTAGCAATACCACTTCTGGGGCTATATCCCAAAGAGATTGTAAAAATGAGAAAAGGACACAAATGTACATAAATATTTACAGCAGCTCTTTTTTGTGTTGGCCAAGAACTGGAAATAAAGGGGATGTCCATCATTCGGAGAATGGCTAAACAAGTTGAGGTATATGAATATAATGGAATACTGTTGTGCTATAAGAAAGAATGAGTGAGTGGACTTCAGGGAAACCTGGAAAGAATTAGATGAACTGACGCTTAGTGAGGTAAGCACAACCATGAGAACATTGTACACAGTAACAAAGTATGTGAGGACTAATTTTGCAATATTTAGTCCTTCTCAGCAATGCAGGGACCTAAAACAATTCCAAGGACATATGATGGAAAATATTAGCCACATCCAGAAAATTAACTATGGAGTCAAAATGCAGAATGAAGTAGACTATTTTCTCTTTTGTTTTATTTTGTTTTTTTTCTTTCCCATGGTTTTTCTTATTTTTTATAATTCTTCTATGGAACGTGACTAATGTGAAAATGTTTTAATAGGAATTTACATGTAGAGCCCATATCAGATTTCCTGTCCTCTTGGGGAGAGAGGATGGAGGGAGGGAGAGAAAATTTAAAACTTATGGAAGTAAATGTTGAAAAGTAGAACTAAAAAAATAAATAAATATTTTAATAGATTGGGAAAAATAGAGTTGGGCACGTGGAAACTAGTGACATTATGAAACATTAGATAACAATAAAACAATATCAAAAGAATGAAAAATATGAAATATTTCATTGGAAAAACAATTAACCTGGAAAATAGATACAGGAGAGATCACTTAAGAATTATTGTACTACCTGAAATCCATGATTAAAAAAGAACCCAAACATTAGATTTTTTTAAAAATCTAGAAAAAATGCCATAATATCTTAGAGCCATAGGGTAAAACAGACATTGAAAGAACCCACTCTTCAGCTGAAAAGCTGAAAACCCACTGATCTCTGAAAGAGATCACAAAATGACAACTGCCAGGAACATTATACTCATATTTTAAAGCTCCCAGATTAAGAAGAAATACTGTAAACAATCAAAAAGAGGCAATTTTATTTTTTTTAATTTTAATTTAGTTTGCATCATTCATTTCCACAAGATTTTGAGTTATATATTTTCTCCCCTTCTTTCCCCTA
>JAQQSV010017201.1:0-11660 GCA_028646515.1 Pseudochirops corinnae
CTGGAACAAATAGAGGCACTATACTTTGTAATCCTGCCAACTATGCCATAATGTAAAGCCATGCATGAGCAACTTCCAGAGGACTGCTGCTGTGAACAGCTTTCAAGGTTCTGATTATACAGTGTAGTGAACTCTCTATTTATTCAATAACAAATCAGAGCAAAACATTCACAGAAAATCAAGGTACAACATCCACAATGACATCATAACTCAACAACTTATCACTAAAATGGCCACATAGTTTTCAAAGTGGTTTTAAACAAAGTACAATAATTTAGTCAATCAATCACTCAATCATTCAATGGTTCTCTTTTAAACAAGATGAATTCATTTAGACAATCAATCATTTAGTTAAGTCCTTAATTCAATCAGTCTTAAGGAGGAGAGCCTTCCTAACCCTTAACTCACTCATCCTTAAGGAGGCAAGGTACAATAATTAAAGTTCTCCACCCATGGGGTGCAATTAAGTTACAATATCAGCCACCACTCAGTATTCTCTTAAGGGGTAGTGGAAAATACATAAGCCATATACTCCTCAGTCACAAGTAAGTTACAATTTTATCAGTCACTACTCAGTATCTACTGAGAGGTTTTTTCATTTTGACTTAAGGTAGACTCTCAGATTCCCTGGGTCCCCTTCCATGGTCCCAGCTCCTACCTGAATTCACCAAACTGTCACCTGGATTCAAAGGCAGACAGCTCCCAGCAACTTGTCCAGCCCTCCCTGCAGTTCCTGTTCCACACTGGCAGCTCCAGGCTGGCCCTTGGAAGTCTTCAGCAGAAGTTTTGGCTGGTCCTTGGAAATCCTCAGCAGCTCCAGCTGGCCCTCAGAAGTCTTCGGCAGCTTCGTTCTGAAAATCAAAATCACTTTATCCAGCCTCCACGTGGCTTGCTCCAAGAAATTCTGTCTGTCTCAGTTCTCAATTCTCATTCCTCTTCTCAATTCTTCTCAATTCTCAGTTCAGTCTTCAGTCCAGCAGCTGCCCTGCCTCCACATGCTTATCCCAAGAAGTTCTGACATTTTGCAGCTAGTGTTTTTCCTTATATACAGTATTGCTCCTCTCTGTTCAGCCCCTTCCTGTTACATCAGCAACAGGGGTTCGTATCTTCTGTTTCTTTAACAGAGGCTTAATTTGAAATTAGGTGCTAAGTATCTGTAAGCTTAGCAATACAAAGGGATCTTCAAATTTCATTACTATTACAATGCTATAGAGAAGATCATTCAGAAATAAACCACAGTGAAGAATTCCACCAGCATGGCCAAAGAGGAGAACAGATTGCATTTCTTCAGAATGCCCAGACCCAGAAAATGGTCACCCTATGGGAATTTTCAGGACTCCATTTCCCATTAGACTCCTTCCCTGCGGTTCTGTGTAATTGTATAATAGGGAAATAAGGGGAGGACTTTGGGAAGTAAAGGAATCTTTGTCTTTAGAAATGTTTTTAAAACTATACGTATACAAACATACAAAATATATATATATATATATATATATATATGTGCCAAACATGCAAAATATATATACGAAATAGGCAAAGTTCACATATTTTAAAAGGAAATTTAAAACCACACAACAGTATTTGAAAAACTCTCACTTGGAAGAAAGATTAGATTTATCCTACTCCAAAGAGTAGAACTAAGAGATAAGTAGAGTCTCCCTTAAAGGGGAGAGACTCAGGCTTAATATAAGGAAAAACTTCATAACAGTGGGTTGTCTCCATTGCTGCCTCTTTTGAGGAATCTCAAATGCTCTAAACTGATGCATAGAAGTTAACTTGTTGGAGGGAGGCTGTTAAGGTGGCATTTTTCTCCATTAATCACTCACTCATAGTCAACAAAAAAAAGCACAGTGGGAGAGAACTCTGATGATTGATTTTCAAAGTATTAGATTGATTCCAATTTGTCATTCGTCAACATACCATCTGTGAATTCCATTTGTCAACGTCAGGTGAGGCAGATTAAGCTAGCCACCCCTATTACATAGGAAAACCATCCAAATGTCACATGAAAACCAGATTCCCTGGAGATGGTGATATCCATTGCCACATTGAAGGACATTATTTGCTGATTGTATCAAGCCCCAGAAATATAGCAAGTCTTTATGGAGGCTTCTGACTGAGATTTAACCTAACCATTGGCCCAGTCTGGTGAGAGAGAGGGCCCACTACCCTCCAAGGAAGCTGATTCCATTCATTCAATACTTATTAAGTGTTCTCTATGTGTCAGGTGCACAGTGAGGATCTAGAGACATTGAGGCAAAAAGGAACCAGTTCCTGTCCTCAAGGAGCTTACATTCTCTTGTAGAAAAACAACAAGAACACAAAAGTAAATACAAAATATACAATTTCAGCTTCATGGGTGAGTGCTAACAATCATGGAAAGAGGGACTCAGAAAGGCCTCCCATAGGAGGCGACCCGTAAGCTTAGCATTGAATAGAGAGAGTTAAGGCTTCTAATGGTAAGAGGAGGGGCATCCCTAGAAGGAGGAACAGCATGTGGAGGGGACAAAAGTAGGAAATGGAAAGTCATATATGAGGAATAACAAATAAGGCAGTTTGGCTGAAATGTTGGATGTATAAGGTTGAGCAATGCAAAGTAAGTCTGGAGAGATGGGTTAGAGCCAGATTGGGAAGGGAACAACAGTTTATCTGTTTTCTTTGTAACGGAAAGCTAAAAGTAACCCCTTTTCTCTTCAGCTCAATCTCTCTTGGACACGTAGAATGGTAAGGATTACTTTGCCAAAGAAAAAGCATCGGGATGAAGTCCAGAGACAGTCATCCTCCACCCTGGAAGTGTCAATATAGTTCAGCCCTGTTAAAAAAAAAAAAAAAAAAAAGCCTGGTATTTAGAGCATGGAGTGAAAGTAAGGAGAATCTCATTGTATTTTTAATTAAGCTAGACAATGAGAACCAGGACAAGTAGTGTGAATGCACCACTCTTGTATTCTCATTCACCATGGACAATTGATCTTCATCTGCCTGTTGTGAGCTACAAATGCCAATTCTTTCTTTGAAATAAATTAGCCTGCTTTAGGACAACATAGGGATCTTCTTTTCAAGAGGGAGACTCATTTAGGAGTGAAGCCACTTGATAAAACACAAGCTCTATTCGATTATTCACCCAGAAACAAATGTGGATTCCAAACAAAAAACTTGACACCTTGGTTTAGTGACTCCAAGGGCCAGCTTTGAAGTCAGAAAAACCACAGTTCAAATTCCACTTGTTAGCTTTCACTTAACTCTTAGGAGCCAAAAACAGAACAAAACAAAAATAAAAATAAACTCTTTCTGAAGTATATATCAAGTTTGACATGAATTTGGCATCAGAATACCTGGGCTTGAATCCTGAGCCATGACCTTGGGGGAAATCACTTAAATTCTCAGTTTCCTTATTGATAAAATGAAGGGGTGGAAATAGGTGACCTCTAAAGACCCAACTCTATGATGCTATGAGAATTTTTTTTTCCCCAATGTAACAGTAACACTTCTTCCCTCAAACTTTGTAAATTCTGACCTTCTATCCTCTGGGCAAAATACCCATATAGAACCAGCATTAAAAGACTTTCATGAGCTGATACAAAGTAAAGCAAGCAGAACCAAGAAAAACCATCATCACGAGGACTACAAATGATGTAAATGGAAAGAACCACCACCACCGCAACAACAAAAATCAAAATTAGTTGACATGAAATTCCAATGATTGCAGAGTTCTCTCATTATTTTCTTATAATGCAATCACCTAGAATCAAAAGGAATCCCAAAGAAGAGATATGAGAATATAATTCCTTCCTTTCTTTGCTGAAGTAGGAGACTCTAGATGTGGAATACTGTACATAATGTCAGATTTGGTCGATACACTTCTTCATTTTGCTGAAACGTTTTTCTCTGATTTATACTTTGTCATAAAAGAGATGGTTATGGGGTGAGGGAGAGGGAAAGGGAGAGGGAGAGGAAAGAAATACATTGGGAGAGCAAAGTGATGCAAAAATAAAAGATAAATGAAAATTTTACAAACAAAATACCAGCATTGAACCCAATCCTCAGTCTGGCTATTCTTGTGTGTGTAGCCTACCACTCCCTCCTCCCCTGCGAGACCAAGCTTCTTATAGCTTACATTTTTATGGTGTCTTAAATTTTGCAAATATTATCTCGTTTAATAATAATAGCTGGCATTCATATAGCCCTTCTGTGTGAAGGCATTGTGTCAAGTGTTTTACAATTATTATGTGGGAGGTAGGTGCAATCGTTATTCCCACTTTACAGATAAGGAAACTGAGGCGAAGGTTGTGATTTGCCGAGAGTCCCTCAGTTAATGCTTCTCTGAGTCAGAATTTGAACTGAGGTCTTCTTCTGCCTCAAGGTAGTTGTTATCATCACTTTCATGTTACAGATGAGGAAATTAAGGCAGATTAAGGTTAAGTGACTTGCCCCGGATCACACAGTGTTTGAGGCAGAATTGGAACCCTAAACCCAGGTCTTCTGAACTCCACATGTGGTGGGTCTATTTACAGGGCTTGTTATACTATAACCTTGAGGCCAATTCTGTCCTGTTTTTGTTTTGGGGTTTTTTTAACCTTCTTTGAGGGCAAGTTAAATTTTTAAGTAAAGTTTTATTGCGTTATTTTCACATATAAACTAGCCCTTAGTTCACGGGGCAAACAAAAACAGACTGTGGGTCTGGATTTGGCTCCTGGTCCTGACCCTTGTGACTAAACCATGATTGCTTCTCCCACATATAGATAAGGATGGAGACCAATGCTAAGAAATGGACTTCAATAACCCCCCGAACCACATCAAGGACAAAACTGATAGTGACAGATCAGTTAAGGTTCACTGACTTGCTCAGGGTCCCAGTAGATCAGTAAGGTTCAGGTCTTGAGCTCAGGCTTCTGATTTTAAAACCATTGCTCATTCTAGCCCACTGCTCTTCCCTGATTCAATTCAGATATTTTAAAATAATAATAGCTAACATTTATATGACACTAACTACATGTCAGGCATTGAACTAAGAATTGTACAATTAATTATCTCATTTGATCCTCACAACCACCCTGGGAGGGAGAGTGCTCTTGTTATCTCTACATTACAGTTGAGGAAACTGAAGCAGACAGGGTTAGGTGACTTGCCTAGGGTCCCACAGCTAGTAAGTGTCTTTGGACAGATTTGAGCTCTGGTCTTCCAGACTCCAGACCCAGAGCTCTATCCAATGAGCTACCTAGCATCCTCCTAGGCAAACAGAGTTAAGTGACTTGTCCAGGGTCACACAGCTATTATCTAATGTCAGATTTGAACTCAGGTCTTCCTGATTCCAGGTCTGGCACTCTTCCCACCACCACCTAGCACCAACTATGTGTGAGGCAAGATTCAATATTTTTAACAGCCTTTGACATCTAATTTCATTGAAGGGTTTTGAGAAGTCTATATATAAATTACAGACTAGCCTGTCCATCCACATTAACCAACTGTATAATAGATCCCATAACAGGACCCTTGCTTTCCCACTCAATAATGGCATCAACAATAGACCCAGAGCTGGAAGGGACGTCAGAAGTCATCCAGTCCAACCCCCTCATTTTCCAGGAGAGGAAAGTGAGGCCCAGAGCTTGAATGCCTAGCCCAGATCATCAGTGTCAGGGGCCAGCTAGGAGCCCAGCTCCTCTGTCCACAGCCAGACCTCTTTCTCCCAGCAAGATGCTTTGAAATGCTGGGGGAAACATCCAAGTGATCCTTGGAGTATCTTAACCCATCTTCGAACTCAGAGAAAAAAAAAAATCACACTGTGCTTTGGACTCTCCTGCGCAGTTCAGATTCATACTGTTATCTAGAATGAGTCCAAAGCCACAGTCAGGTGTGAAATGACTTAGAAAGAAACAGCTGTTTTAGGGTATAATGTTGAACAGGCAAAAAAGCTGTTAATAAATAAAAAGGAGTCACATATGTGTATATTTTTTAAAAACACATCTTTCTTGGCTTTCCCCAAACCCTCAAAATGTAAACAAGATTTCTCTACTAACCAAATGGCAAAGTGTTACAGTGAGAAGAGAGCTGGCTTTGGGGGATGTGGCTCACATTCCACCTTGGAAGCCAAGGTCTCTGGGACCTTGGGCAAGTCACTAAATTTCTCCGGGTCTCAGGCTCCTCATCTGTGAAAGGAGGGGGGTGGGCTAGATGGCCTCTGAGATCCCTTTCTGCAAAGGGGGCAGAACACTTTTGGTGGAGGACAAAAAGACTGAATTTATTTACTTCTGAGCAGTTGTTCCCTCCTTTCCCCATAGAACATAAACCCTAGGAGGGCAAGGATTGGTTAGGACAGCGGTTCTCAATCTGTGGGTCACGACCCCTTTGGGGGTCGAATGACCCTTTCACAGGGGTCACAGGGGTTGCCTAAGACCATCAGAAAACACATATTTCCGATGGTCTTAGGAACCGAGACCCCGCTCCTCTGTCCGTATCCAGGTGGGTGCACCCACATGCAGATATGCCCACATACAAGTATTAAAGGAAGGTTGAGAACCACTGGGTTAGGGTTTCCTTGTTTTAAGCTTTTTCTCCCCAGTGCTTAGCTCTGTAACTTATAGATTAGAGTCCTGCGCCAGCAGGTGTCAGAAGGCAGACTTGAGTTTTCTGACTCAAGGGCCAGCTTGCCAGTCACTCTCTATACCAGGCTACTCCTCACCGCATATATCGCAGGAGCTTAATGAATGCTTGTGGAATGGATGAATTAATTTAATTCAACAAACATTTATTAAGCACCTACACATGCTAAGCATTGGGGATACAAAAGTGGGGGGGAACAGACTAGACAGTCCCTGCCCTCTGGGAGCTTATATTCTATTGTAACTGAATTGATTCATTAGCAATCAGATCAAATGTAAAAAGAATATTGTCAGAAAGATTTCATTCAGGCTGAGAAGGGAGGTGAGAAACACTTCTAAAAATAGAACCCCGCTTGCTAATTCACCCCTAACCCCACCCACAAGTTTGGCCAGCACTGGATGCAAATATCCAAGGATAAAGGATGTGGTTAGGGTAGATTTACAGGAGAACAAAGCCATGGTGTTTTGAAGCAGAGAATCACATTTCATCTGGAATTGGGGACTGAAGGTCACAAGCCGAGCCCTGGTGCCTTGTTTGGCTCCTGTGGTTCTGCCGGGTCCCTTTTTATGGTGACACCCATTTCCTCTTACCTCTTGGGTCTCCCTTTTCAAGGTCAGAAAGTTTTGAGTCCCATCTCCTGTGTCACTGAAAATCGACCTGGACGGTTGGAGATATGGAATCTCAAAGACCATTTATCTACCCATACCTGAAGAAAAACCCTCCTTCGACATCCCCAGAAAGTGGTTTTCCAGTCTTTGCCTGGAGACTTCCAGTGACAGTTGCACTCATGGGGCGTCTTTAATCATGTGCTCTCTCATGCTGAACTCCCCTTCATTTCAGTATGCTGGTATGGCACAGTCAATTGTCTTCTGAATGATTATGTTTAGTTATTTTTCATTTATGTCTGACTCTCCATGACCCGTTTTGGGGTTTTCTTGATAAAAAATACTGGAGTGATTTGCCTTCTCCTTCACCAGCTCATTTTACAGGTGAGGAAGCTGAAGCAAACGGGGTGAAGGGACTTGCCTAGGGTCACACAACTAGGAAGCGTCTGAGGCCAGATTTGAACTCGGGAAGCTAAAGTGCTCTATGCACTATGGTGCCACCCAATGGCTCTTCCTCAAAGGGTTAACTTAGAACTAGCACAGTATTTCAGACATGGTCAGACCTCATCTATCCTTTTCCTTCTGGATATTTGCTGACTGCCTCTCTCAGTGAAGACTAAGTTAGTTTTTGGGACTGTCATGTTGAACTGTCTATATATAGAGTAAACCGATTCCTTTTCTCATGAGCCACTTTCTAGAAACATTCATCTATCTTGTAATTGTCCTGTTGATTTCTCAAGCCCCTAGGCAAGACTTGTCATTTATCTCCACCAAGTTCCATCTTGTTTTCATTGGTCCAGCAAACCATGAAAACTCCTAGCCTGCCAAGATCTTTCTTAGATCTTCAAAGTTTTCACTCTGAACTCAAACACCAAAAAAAGAATATTTCCATACATACAGCTGAATTAATACAAAGAGAGGATTCTATAGGAAATCATGACTCTCCATAGAATGATGTTAGCTTTTTTATGATAAATTCTACACATTAAGGACCTATATGTGCTAAGTATTGGGGATATAAAAGTGGGAGGGGGGGAGCAGACTAGATAGTCCCTGCCCCCTGGGAGCTTATATTGTATTGTAACTGAATTGATTCATCAGCAACCAGACCAACTACAAAAGAATGTTCTATCAGGCACAATATTTCATTCAGGTCAGGAGGGGAGAAAAGAAGATTTTAAAATTGTCCTACTTATTTGTGCTCCTCTCTGAACCATGCATTTCCATACATTTTTTTTTAATTTCTAAATTCTCTCCTTCCAGCCTTTCCCCCACCCATTTAAAAGGAAAAAAATATGAAACTCATTACACATACAAAGTCATGTAAAGTTTATTTCCACATTATTCATGTTGTGGGGGGAAAACCAAGAAAAATAAAGAAAGTGGGGGAAAATATGCTTCAATCTATACTCAGAGTTCATCATTTCTCTCTCTGAGGGTGGATAACACCTTTTGTGTGTTTTGAAAAATGTTTCTTGGCATCGCTAATGGTCATGTTCAATAATGTAGGACACCTCATATCTATCACCTCTATGTCAGGATGAGTAGTGGGGTTCCATCTTCAGTTCTTTGGGGACATGGCTTCCCACTGCTCTGATCTGAGTTCTAAAATCTTTCAAAAGTCACTGTTCTTTATAGTATCGTTGGCCTCGTATAAATTCTTCTCCTGGTTCTGTATTAGTTCTTCCTTCCCAGAATTCTCTAAAGTTGTCCCTTGTCATTGCTTATGGTGCAATAAATATATGCCACAATTTGGTCTTCTGTTTCCCAGTTATAAGGATCTCCCTTAGATTATAGTTCCTTGCTTCACTTCCCACCCCATAATCCCCCTTTCAGAATCCAAAGGTTTGTTTCAACATTGATTCACCTCCATCCTTACTGGTTCCTCTTTTGAGTTTGATGTATTTCTATACCAAATCACATATGTTTTCAGTATCCTTTGTCCTTTTTTTCCTTAGATTTTCTGCTAACAATAGTTACAGAGGTATTTCCTTCCTTTTGGGGAGGATGTCTAGATATAAAATAATTTTTGACACTATTTGGAGTCTTCTTTGCTTTACCTATCTGTCCATCTTTGGTTCCTGAATTGGGGCTTTGTAGCCCCTGCTATGTTGTCAGGAGTTATTGCATGACATGAGAGACACTGGCAAAGGACCACCAGCATGCCGTGCCTACATCAAAGAGCTGTGCACTATGAGCAGAGCAGAATTAAAGCAGCTCAAAATAAACACTAGATGTGCAAATTTAAACAACCACACTGGTGGATTCTTTTTTGTGCCCAACCTATGTGTGACAGAGCATTCCGAACCACAGTCAGACATACTGTAACTTGACTCCAATGTAGCGATGTAATTTTGGTCCTCTTTGAGGATGAAGGACAACAATCAGCCTATGCTGTTGGGTGGAGTGGTTAGTCATCTTACCCTGAGTCACCTAAATTTCTGACACCAACTTTTACTTCTCATGACTGTCCCCCTCCCAACTGCCTAGATCTTTAAAGTTCAGAGAATTAGGTCTTCAGGGCCCTCTCTGGTGTCTTAGAGAACTAAGGTTTCCCATTCTGCGCATTGTACTGGTCACTGAAGTTCCTAAAAATTCCTAGGTCTCCCAGGGCCTGATGACCACCCTGGGTTTTTTTAAGGGAAACCCATCACTCTTGTTGCTTCCAGACCCCAAGTCCTACAGGCTACTTACTACAGGTTTCTCTGGCCTATCTCTGGCTGGCCTGAGAGGACGCAGTCTTGGTTCAGAGGTTGCTGGTGCTGCAGTGGACAAAACACTAGGCCTGGAGTCAGAAGATCCGAGTTAAAATCCAACCTGAGACACTTAATAGCTATGTGACCCTGGTATATTTACATTATATATAAAGTACTCAGTTTTCTCAACCGTAAAATGTCAACATAACTGTTCTATCCAATAATTTATTCATAAAAAAACAAACAAAAATTTAAAGTAACATTGAGCACAGTTGCTGGCACATAGTAGGTGGTATTCCCTTCCTGTCCTAACTTGGTTACCTGTGCTAATCGCAGCTTTGTTGATCCCCTTTCCTGTTGCCCATGGACTTCTCCCTCTCTCTTTGTGTAGTTCTGGGGCAGAAGAAACCATTCACTAGAGTTTCTCATTGGATTTCTTGACCTTTATTTGGTCTGATACAAATTTCAGAGTTTCGCTGGAATAGTTATGTGGCAGCTGAGCTGTCTCTGATCCTGGCTAGAAACCATTGAAGCCTTTAGAACCAACTGGGTAATAAGAGTGAAAAGAACACTGGTAAGTTGTGAGGATGAGGATTCAGATCCTGCCTTAGACATTTAATAGCTATGTGACAATTGGCAAATAAGTCAACCTCTCTCAGACTTAGTTTTCCTCATCTGTAAAATGGAAATAATAATAGCACCTACCTCACAGGATTATTGTGAAGATCAAATGACATAATTATTGTAATTAATTCGAGTTATAAAGCACTATATAAAGCTTACTGGTAATTATTATATATCAGGTGTAAAGCACTTTGTAAGCCTTAAAGGGCTATATAAACATTAGCAGTGATGGTGATGGTGGTACAGCAGTTTTTAATAAGAATATTGCTCAATCATAAAATATAGACCCATAGTTAACAGTAAAAAGAGAACAGACTTGAGCATCTTTTTCAGAAGCCAATTGCTGTGCTACTCATACGGATTTTGCCTAGAGCTAATAGTGAAATCCAATCAAGTCTTGCTAATTAAGTGCTCTAATGAATCATGATGCTCCCTAATCCATATTTTAGAGATTTGTTTATTAAACAATTTCAATTACCTACATGCCGCACCTGATTTGGAGGGGTAGGGGCAGAGGATAAGTTTTTCTGTTTACTCACACAAAGCACTTACAAGTTCTTGTATGAGCTCATTTCTCAGATGTCAGATTCTGCTTTGAGGATGTGAGCTAAGCGGACACCAAGTCTGAAAGTAACCCTCATCCATGCGAGACATCGCATGTTGATCTGACAATGCAGCTTTGCTTTGCTTTCCAAAAGGATTGTCTGAGCTACTCACCCAAAGAACTAGATTTTACTTTAACTTATTAGCTTCCTCTGCAAAGAGGCTCAGAAAAATTTCAGCTTTGGCCCTGAGATCTCAGGGGGCCAAGGAGTTTGGTGTATACATTACAAACTTCAGCTAACCATCCAGAATAAGGTGTAAAATCTTAGTGAAACACACAGCATTTAATGGGGTGGAACCAAACAAATTAACAGATAGAAGAAAATTTAAAACATATAAAATAATTTTATGTGTACATATTATTTTTCTTTTGGAGATCTTTTTCAAGAGGTGATCGGTGAATTCTTTCAAGTTCTATTTTGCCCTCTGGTTCTAAAATATCAGGGAAATTTTCCTTGAGAATTTCTTGAAGGACACTTTTTAAGTTCTTTTTTTGATCATGGCTTTCTGGTAGTCCAATAATTTTTAAATTGTC
>JAQQSV010017202.1:0-11660 GCA_028646515.1 Pseudochirops corinnae
GTGTATTGGAGGCCTCTGGTGGGGGCGCTCTGGCTGTGCTCTCCTCCTCCCTCTCTCTCCCATGATCTTTCTTTTCCCCAAAGAAGGAATCTAGGGTTTAGAAGCTGTTCTTACTTTGCTTCTTATGCTTATTCTTACTCATGGTTGTTCAGACCGTGATTTGATTTTTTTTTTTTAATCTCTGTGGGGCTCTGCTTCCAGAAGGGAAAGCTCTGTCCCAAATCGCTGGGGTCCTCCCGGCTGCCGTAGACTTCCAAATGAAGACTCCAAGACCGAGGCCCAAGACGATGATCCGGATTCAGGCCGCTCAACGCGAGAGCACTGGCCTGAAAACAATCGCTCAGTCCCCCTGCAGTCTGCAGGCCCCAGGTGTGGGCGGGAAGCTACAACGCGGAGGCGGGTGCAAAACCTGTGCCTTTGGCTTTTCCGCTCTGGAGACATTTCAGCTGGAGTGCTTATCTCCCCCTTTGGCAATCCCCACTCGCAGATGGTTCTAATCTGCTCACCTGAGAGGCTCTTCCGCCGCCCCCGGGGCACAGCCGGGGCTTCAGGCCAGGCTGGCTTCGGTTCGCAGTGCTGATATGGTTCCTCGTAGCCGAGCTGACTTTAGTGGGAAGTATCCTTGTGTGCGTTTTGGAGTTCTAGGATTGGTTTAGAGTCCTATTTTATGGGTATTTTGGGGTGGCTATGTGAAAGCTGCGATATGTTGCTGCTGCTATGCCGCCATCTTGGCTCCACCCCCCCCCCCCCCAAAGGGAAATTCAAACTCCTACCCCCTGATGCCCTGGGCTCTGACTGATCTTTAACCTTATTTTATCCAATCCTAGGCTCACCACACATGATCTGGACATATCCAGAAGTAGTGTGGTGAGCCTAGGATTGGGTAAAATAAAAAAAAAAATAATTCATTCAATAACACTAAGATAAGAGAAAAAAAACTGAAGGCAAAAATATCTCAAAGATGTTAGATTAAAAGCCCTTAGTACTGACATGATAGTTTACTTAGAGAATCAACAAAGGAACGTGTTTAGTTTTTCTGGGTAAGTTATTCTTTTTTGCCTTTTGGAATACTGTAGCCTATGTCCTCCACTTCTTTATAGTGGTAGTTGTTAAATCTTGTGTGATCCTGACTGGTTGCTTGGTACTTAAACCCTTTTTTACAGCCTGCAGTATTTTTTCCTTTAACTTAGATACTCGGGACTTTGGCTGTGACATTCCAGGCAACTTTCATTTGGGGGCTTATTTCAGGAAATAATCAGTGAATTCTTTATAGTTTCCTTTTGCCTTCTTATTCTAATAGGTCTAGTTAGTTTTCTTTCAAGATTTCTTAAAACTTTCTTGAACTATGATATCCAGGCACTTTTTATCAGTCATGGCTTTCAGGTAGTACATTGATTTCTAAATTATATCTTCTCATCTATTTTCTAAGTTAGATGTTTTTTAATGAGAGATATCTCATATTTCCTTCTATTTTTTTAGAATCCTACAGGGGGAAAAAGAGAACATTTAAGGAAAGAGAAACTTCCAAACATTCTTTATGAAAAGACCAGAACTGAGTAAAAGTGTTGAAATACAAACACAGGAGTCAAGATAAATACAAAGAGATAAATATAAACAGCAATCAAAGGAATTATACAGGGATGAAATGTTTATATTCTAATGGGGGTGGAGATACATGATCCTCTTTCTTCATAGAGGGTACTAAATAATAATAAAGTTGATGACAATGATAATAATGATAGCTTGCATTTACAGAGCAACTTAAGGTTTACAAATCACTGTACCTATTATATCATTTGATCTTCATAACAACTTTGTGAAGTAGGTGCTATAATCAGAGCCATTTTATAGACATGGCATAAAGAGGTTAACTGACTTGGCCCAAATCACACAGCTAGGTAAGGTCTGAAGCAGAATTCTTACCGGTATTCCTCGTTCCAGGCCCTGCATTCTATCCATTCTGTCACTGGAAGGAACTATACAAAGATGAAGCATATATATTTTAATAGGAAGAGCTAATAAAAATGTCTACCTATCACTCAGGATCATAAAAGGAGTGATTTTGATGATCCTTTACAAAAGGGGGGAGGGAAGTAAGGGACGAAGAAAAGGGTACTCTAAGGAAGAAAGGGGAAGAAATTGTTATTTCATCTAATTGGAGACACAAGTATGAATTTATATAGATGAGGAAAGAGTAAGTAGAAAGAGTATCATTTGAACCTTGTTGTCATCTGAATTGGTCAAAGGAAGGAAGAACACGAACACACACATACACACACACACACAGTTAGATATTATATAAATTCAACTAAAAAGGGAAAGAGGAAAGTACAAGGAAAAGGAAGACAAAATAAGAGGGAGGATTAGTCATAGGCAAATATGATCCTCTGAATCTGGGCAATACTAACTTCGACATTCACAGATACTACAGGTCTTACTCTCTACCATAGGTTTAAAACATATAGTATGAAAATAAGAAGAAAAAAGTAGAGTAAAGCATATGAAACGACAGAAGGCATAAAATTAATATCTATTCTAAATCTAAGAGGTAGAATTGAATTTGAACACTGCTCAAAACCTCTCAACAAAGATATTAGTTGAAACAATTGCAAAACCCATAAGAATGAGAATAGTGATGCAATTGTGTTACATACACAACAATATTTAAAACCTAGAAAGGAATAAAAATTTTAGGTAGAATGAAAAGAAAGAGGATTGAGAGCCACAAGGAAACTTAAATAATTTAGTTCAATCTCTTCATTTTAGAGATAAGAAAATGATGTCCAGAAAGGTGGTCATTTACCCAAGGTGTGGAATGAACTTCAATTAAGACTAAAATCTTGGTCTAGCATTCTTCCCATGACACCCTGGTAATTTAAAGAAACAGTTAAAGCGAACTGTAATTTTTAAGAATTCAATTATTAGAAACTTTTCATTTTTAAAAATGTTAACTGTTCTGCAAGAAACTGAAATAAAACTAGTTTTATTCAATAGCTGACAAGACATTAAATGAATGATTATTGGTTTCTTTATTTGAAGGGGAAAGTTACAGCTTAAAAGTTAAGTGATGTCTATACAGTTACCCTATTGACTTTTCAAAAAATTGAAAAACATATTACTTTTGAGAAATATTAATTTACTTCCATAAAAAGAAAAAAGTTTCCTCTCAAAAGAGAAGATTTATAACTGATATTTACTCTTAAGGCAGGGATAAGTATTTAATAACAGCCTATTCAACCTAATTCCTATAATTGTTAATAGCAATCTGGAATTCTGTTGACCTATTGCAGAGGTAAAAACCTACCCCTGGAGGGAACAGCTGTGACTGGGTGAAAGAAGCTTCAAATAACAAGCAAAGAAATTCAGCAGGAACTATTATTATCTCCTGTTTACACTGTCATTTTTCCTATCAGTAGGAGATTATTTATACAGACCCCACCCATGAACTTCTTGTTTATCTTATTATAGAAATCCTGAATGTCTATAAAAAGAAGCCACTGTGTTTGTTCCTGGAGCTGGCATGCATATTACAATTTTTCACCTTAACTACATTTTAAAAAAATTTTCTTCTACTTAGCACTTTCTTTTGCATTATACCACTAGCTGGGTTTCAGTTTTATCTACAACACTGACTTTATTTTATTTTTTCATATATTAACATTGGTCATTACTGATTTTAGAGTAAACCACAGCAGAGGAAGTATCTCTGACCACCATCCCTAAGGTGCCAATCTTAAGACTCATAGGGTTTAGAGTTAGAAGAATCTACACAATATATGAGGAAATTGATGATCTGAGAGGTTTAATGACCAAATGATGGCCAGTTAAGTAGTAAGTAGCAGAGAATGGATATATCACCTACACAGGAACCATGAGCTGCTGTCTCCAAATCCAAGACTTTTTCAACTATACCATTCTGACTCCTTTGTTGTCATATTTTTTCAGGTAGATAGATGCTCCTATTAAAGATGATTGCAGGATATGATGTCTTATTTATTAAGAGAGGGTAAAATTTACATCTCCACACTGACCAAATATAACTAAAAAGAGAAACAGAGTTGGTAGCCTCTTCTTTGCTGTCTGTGACTGGGTGTTTGGAATTAACTATTTTCAGCCGCAAAATAGTTTTCATAAGAAATCTAAAGCCAGATGGAACTAAAGTATGGTAATATGATAAAGCTGTTTCAGAA
This sequence comes from Pseudochirops corinnae, assembly GCA_028646515.1. Classification (NCBI taxonomy): domain Eukaryota; kingdom Metazoa; phylum Chordata; class Mammalia; order Diprotodontia; family Pseudocheiridae; genus Pseudochirops; species Pseudochirops corinnae. The sequence goes on from JAQQSV010017202.1 coordinate 4,191, forward strand.
TACAGTAACAAAATCAAACTGGTGACATCAGGAGGAAGATGACAGCAAAAAGACTAACACTAATCTATTAAGACAAGAGAAATGGATGTATTCAGTTGGTGGGATGGAAATAATAATAACAGCTAACATTTATGTAGTGCATTAAATATTGCAAACATTTTACAAATATTATCTCTGACTATCACAACACAACAATCTGGAGACTGAGGCAATATAACATAGTCTTTATTTCATATCCCTAGCTCAATATACATCAAAGTAGTTAAAACAGACAAAAGAAAAAGCCCTACAATTCCTTGAGGGGAAGAATTCTATCTCTTTCATCTCTGTGCTTTGCAGAGGTGTAAAAGACAGAGTACTGTGTACTCAGTAGGTAATGCATAAATGTTTATTGAACTGAGAGATAAATCTCAATATGTAGATGGAAAGATTTCCTACACTATTTGATAAAAAAAACTGGGAAAATTATGGTACTTCCTCAAGTAAAGCATTACTTTTCTCTTCAATCACTCCATTGCCCTTATTATTAATTGCCTCTTCTCCCTAAGCTTCCAAGAAAATTATACTGCTGACTTCTCAAGCTCTCCAAATACATTTTTGGGTGCTCCTTTTGTTGACTTTGTATAATTCTCTTTCTTCTCCTGTTCCCTAAATATAAGTATTGCTGAAGGCTAGGTATTTTGTCCTGTTTATTTTCTCTCCCCTTGGTGAGGTCTTTTACTTCCATGATGAAGTATTTCTTGAACCTTTTTTTCCCCTCCTTTTCACCACTCTAGCTCATTATTGCATACTTAAACTATTGCAAAATAACCTCCTAGTCTTCCTATATCCAATGTCTTCTTGCTTCAGTCTACTGTTCACATTAATAGACACATAATCTTAATGTGCTTCAAGAAAATCCTCTGCTGAAAAAAAAATCTATATAAATGGGCTTCTACTACCTACATAGGAAAAGTAATTGCAAAGCATTCAAATCATTCAAATATCAGTAGTTACTGTTACTATAGCAGAAACACCTAAATTCAGCATTCAAGAACATACAAACTATCTAAAGCTAACCTAAATTCTAACCTTGGTTTAAATCTTAACTATTCTCCTTTTGACCAAACTGAATTACTAATCATTCATTATTCCCATACTGTCTTATACTCCTTAAAATAATAGGATATGATTTTACCTGAAATGTTAGAAATCATTAGTCTAACCCTCTCATTTTACAGTAGAGGTCACTGAAGCACAGAAAAGAGATGCAACTTGCCTAAGATGTATAGGCAATAAGTACTAAGGCTGGGATGGGAAATCTAGTCCTTCTTTTTTTTAAACCGCTCCTCTCTGCCCTGGGTGATGATTGCATGAGTGCCTCTTCATGTCCCTTTGTTCTCAGTGTACAGGAATCATCTCTACCATCAAGTCTTTTCAGATCCCTCAATGGTTGGAAATTATCTTCCTTTTCTTCAATTTTTCATGGTCCTTTGTATGGACTGTTCTTTCATATACCAATTAGTATTCATTATTTCTATATATGTCTTACTTCACTCACTAACTGGAAAGATTCTTAAGATCGAGGACTATGTCTAACTTGATCCTGCCATACTTGGTTGTCAAAGCAAAATTTCTAACTCCTGAGAAAGAACATATGGGTTCATCTCCACATTTTAAAATATGGATTATAAAATCTACACCAATCATAATGTTTTGAAAACTTGGATATATGACACTGTGAAGGAAGAAATGGCATACCTTGGTGACAATCTATTCATGGGTATGAAAAGGGACAATCCAACAACAGATCTAAGTTCCAACAAATCTAAGTCTGAGAGAGGAGAGTGATTCTGGACAGAAATGTTATCTTTGCAAAGAGAAGCTGCTTTTTTGGGGGGTTAGGGGGCAGTGTGTGAGAACAGTAAATTCTACTTGGAGCACTGGGAATTTGAGATAACAGTCTGAGTTTAATGTCCAGGACTGAAGGACAAGGGAGAGGTCAGTCTCTATCTTGACATATTTTCCTATCCCTTAAATAGTTAATAAACTGTCCAGGAACAGAATTTTAGTTCCAATTAGTAGACATGAATAAGGAGCTAGAAAAAAATTGAAAAAAAGGAATCGTTAATGACATGAAGAGAAACTGAAAGCAAAAGGAAAACGAATGTTTTAGTAGAATAAGAGAAATAACAGTATAAAAGGTCACGTTGAAAGAACTAGGATGTTCATCACTAGGTAGAAAAATAGGAAATGGTCTTTAATTAAAATTGAGTAACATAGTAACAGAAAATACTAGAAGTAATAAAACAACCTCTTCTAAGAGGCCATGATTTTATTAGTCATTATAGAATGCTTCCTCCACATACGCATTTAATATGATCCTGAAGGCCAAAAGGCCTGTAAAATGTTTAGTATTATCAAGAAAGGTAATGGTAACAGGGCAAATACACTGCTGTTGAAAGAAGCAGAGTACATCTGAAAAATCCCACACAATTCTGTTTAATACAAGTCAAAGGATAATGAAACATGAAAGAAGACAACAAAATGTTGCAGGGAACTAGGGAATAACCATGATTACCACATGCAAAGGGACTAAGACAATGAGTTAGAATATGATTAAAAACTATAAAATTATGAAAGGTATTCCAAAGTTAAACATGGTTAAATTAAATTCACCAAACCTAAGAAGACAAGAACTAAAAAAGATACTGAGTTTTAAAGTGATAAACTGAGGACAAATAAAATAGCAGATTATATGGCAAATCATGAAGCCTTCCTCAGAAGCAAAAGAAAAAATGTTTTCTACATTCTTAGAAAAATAAAATAAAGATAAGATAAAATCTTATTAAGGAAAGGGAAACATAAGGAAAATTTAGGAAGAGGGAAAGCATGGGTCAGCCTCGTAGCTAGGAAAACTTAGGTTCCAGTCCAACTTCTGACATATGCTGGCTACTTGGCAAATCACTTAATTTCTTAGTGTCCCCAGGCAATGTTCCAAGACTACAAATTATATAGTACAACTGTAAACACCAATGATCTCACAGTTAAAGTCCCCCTAAATATACTGGGTGTCACTAAAAATTATGTATATTTTTGTTATGAATGTATTCTTTCACACTTTTAACAACATCTGCATTAATATGGATTGGATCAATTCCAAAAACTACTATATTGGAAAGTCAAGGGATTTTAAACATCTCTCTGTGAAAGGACAGTATTTCAATACTGAAAGAAGGGAGAAGTGTTTGGAAGAAAAGCTTGACCCTTATGTAGTTTAAGACTAGACTTAGTAGCATACCAAAGAACAATGTAGTTTCAAAATGCAGTTTTGGACCATCAATCTTATAATATTATACTGAGATTTAAAGCTATAATATGGTAATTTTTTGACTAATAACCTGGAAGATGCTCCAGAATGCCTCCAATTTTAGGACTACAATTGAAATAACAAGCAGAAAAATTCTGTAATTCATGAACTGTACATGTCAGTAGGTTTCATGTGAACCCTACATACTATGCAGAGGTCATTAGATATTTTACTTCATTCCTAAAGATAAAGACAGCAAAATCCTCTTTAATGTTTGATTGAAAAAGACAGGGCATAAACTAAGAAAAAGGATGCACTACAATAATTAAGAGCAGTAATAGAGAATCAATCATATATGTGGGAATAATGCCTAGAAAATTAATGAAATATCCTTTTCTTTATATGTCTATTCCCTGAAGTAACTATAATTAAAACCTCATGCTCTGATCAGAGGTACTAAAAGGTGCTGGCTAAGCCTGGTTTCCTGATATGAAGTTCAAGATTTGCAAAATCCAGACAGTTTAATGATTCACAGTAGTGGGTATATAAGTAAAGCACATTCTTTAATTTTAGTTAATTCAGACTCAAATACATGAATATTAGTACTCATATACATATTGCTAAATAGGGAACATGGCATGCTAAAAGGTCCAATTAGTTTGATGCCAATCTAGTCTTACAGGTAACTGGAAGGTTTTATGGTTCCTTTCAATCCCCTTAGGATAGTTACTGCATTTCAAGAATAAAAGCTCTATAAAGTAATCAAAATTCTGAAGATCACAAAGTATATCAACAAAAAGAAAGGATGGGAAAAAAACACAACAAAAAGACAAGTATACAAGATGGTATCCAGATATTTAAGAACTTCATAAAAATATATTTGGAGTCTACACTTAAGAAACTAAAATAAAGAGATTGCCATGATGAGGAATACTTATAATCCCTCCTGCTAAAGAGGAGGCTAGGGAATGACTTGAATACAGGAATTCTGGACTTTACTAGGCCTAACACTTCACTAAGTCTAGCACCAACGTGAAGAACATCTAGGAGCAGGGTCTACAGATCTGCCTAATGAGTAGGTCAAAAGTTTCATGTCAATTGGCAGTGACATGGGACTGATGAACAGCTGACACGCTTCCAGCAAAGGCTAAGATAAGGAGACTAAATCTCAAAAAACAAAACAAAAAAACCAGAAAACCAATTAAATAAAAAAGGAAGAGGACATAAAAGCACAAAAGGGATTAATGATAATAAAAGGCACTGACCTTAACATTCGAACAAGTATACTAAGAAGAGGTTCATTGACAGGAACATGTTAAAGCAAAAGTACACACCTCCTTTCCTCTCATATGGAATTCACAAATTTAAAGGCAAATGGATTATAAGAACTCCTAAATTATCAGGATTAGTGTAAATGGATATAGATAAAAGAAAATATAATTTATGACATTATATGAATCTCTGGTCTAATCACTAACTATATTAAAAATAACTAAAGAAACAAGTTTGGTTATAGAAAAGAAAATCTGTCACTATTACTATGCTAAAAATGACAAAAACAAAAAAAAACAAAAACACTTAGTATAAGCCAAAAGAAATAAAAAAATCACTGTGGAAGTTCTAAGATGTCTGAGACAAAGAGTCTTAAATCAAAGGCATATATTATGCCTAAGTTGACAGAGCAGCACTGCAATACAGAATCAAACATCTGCATCAATCCACGGAAACTAGACATAGTTCCAACATAAAGGGTTATTTGAGTTCTTACCTGTTACCTGTGCAACAACTGCTTGTGAAATCCTCCGATTGGCAAGAAAAGCTTTGATTTCCTCTTTTATCACACTACTATCTCGCCTAAAAAAAAGAAAAAAAAAAGATCAGCACATGTTTAAGTTAAAAATATTAATCTTAGCTAAGAATGGTAAAGGTAGGAAGTAGAGACTAAAGAGAGAAACAAAACAGAAAGAAGAGAAGGAAGGGATGACCAAACCCATACAAGAATGTAAAATTAAACCAAGAAACATCCTATTTCCAATTTCAAAAACATAATACCATCTTAGCTAATTCATAATGTGCCACCTACAAAGTTTCACTACCAGAGGTGGGAAGGTTAACAGGATAGTATGGATGTCAGAAGCTATCTAAGCCAGGGTTACTTAACCTTTTTTGATCATGTACCTCCTCTGGCAGTATGATTGACACCTATGGACCACTGCTGAGAATAATATTTTTAAATGCATAAAACAAAATACACAACATTACAAAGGAAACCAATTATATTGAATTACATTTACCAAAACATTAGAAAATAAATTCACAGACCATAGATTAAGAACTCTTGGTATAGCCCAATTTCATCTTGTTAAAAATGAGGAAGCTGAAATAGACAAGTTAAGTGACTTGTCCAAGCCAGTAAGCTTCAGAAGAAGGATTTGACTTCAGGCCTTCCTGGTTCTAAAGCCATAACTATCCACTATACCATGCTACCTCTCAATTTATCACTTACATAAAGACAGAAAATCTATTATGCTGAGTAAAGATAGCAAAATTACATCCTAGATCAGAAAAAAATACACATATTTTAAAATTTTAGAAAAATTGTATCTATTCACTCATGATTACTAAAGAAAATGTTCTCTATTTTAAGAAATCACTGACTCTTTTAAAGGTTACTCTTAGGTTTTTTGGTTTAATTCTAATAATTATGGAAATCTGATTTTTAAAAACTATCCATCTCCAGAATTTATAAGATAGGAAAACTTAATACCTAAAACTGTATCATCTCCTGTGCCACTTAGAATTGGTGTTTATGAGTTTGGCTTTTTCTTCACTAGCAAACTCCTTCTAAAAGAGGTCACCTCTCCCCCCAACATATTCTTAGTAAAATTGTGAAAATACATTTACATGCACTTTCCTCCATTTTCATGGAGTTATACTCATGGCATGCCTTCGGCTTCTTCAACAAAACAAAATGAGTGATTAAAAATAACTTTTTATATATGTAAAAAACTTAAAATCTCAAGTTGGATTATTTATGCATAAATTAAAAAGAAAATGTACATGAACTATAGTGCCTTAGTATAATATAAGCACTGAAACATTTGTTGAAGAAATAAAGATTGTATTATTTAACTAATGTTCAGAGCTCAATGATAAGATGATGGAATAGAGATAGTTTTTTAAATTATAAAATGAGACAACAATTTGATTTAAATTGTTCTAAAAACTTTAACAAATGGATCACATCCCACAGAAGCATGGACTATCATAGAATCTTTAGGACCATCTCCATGAATTCTTTCAATTTTTTTTGGAGGGGCAGTTGGGGTTAAATGACTTTCCCAAGGTCGCACGGCTAGTAAGTGTTAAGTGTCTGAGACCACATTTGAACTCAGATCCTCCTGACTTCTAGGGCCAGTATTCTATTTACTACACCACCTAGCCTCCCCCATGAATTCTTTAAAGACATTAAATAAAAGCATTGTAGCCAGTGAGAATCAGTACTAAATCACTACAAAAGAGGCCCCCAACCATTTCCTAAAAAAGAACTATTCATTTTTCTAAGGGATGAGATAACTGGGAGGAAGGTGAAATGGAAGGGATGTTTCTGAATGAGGATCCTTAGCGGAAAAAAGTACCCTACTTCTGTCTTCCCCTCAAAACATTTACTAAGCTCCTATTATATGCTGGCCAATGTACTAGGAGCTGCTGAAATACTAATACTACCACCATTGCTAGTGCTGTTGCTGCTACTACCACCACCACTACCACCACCACCAATTAAACTGAATGAAACATTTATATAATGCCTTTAAGTTTGCAGAGTGCTTTGCAAATATTATCTTATTTTACCTTCATAACAACCCTAGAAGATAGGTGTTAAGTGACTTGCTTGTATCACAGAGCTAGGTGTTGGAAGCCAGATTTGAATTCAGGTTTTCCTGTCTCCAGGTCAAGCATATCACCTAGCCACATACAAAGAATTAAATAATCTTCCCTAGGAAAGAATTTATATTCTAATGAGAGAGACAAGTATTTTATATATATTTTAATTTATTCTGTGTGTACATGCAACCAGCACACATTCATACACAAACATACATATGTAAACACAAAATAAATATAAAGAGAATAATTACTCAGTTGGAGACCCAAACTACAAGCTACAGAAGAAGCAATAA
>JAQQSV010017203.1:0-11660 GCA_028646515.1 Pseudochirops corinnae
ATAAACTCTAAACTGGGTATCTTGCCACACTGGAGAGTAGGGGGGATGGGGATGAGAAGTGGGATGATGGAGGGGAGGGCAGGGTGGGGGAGAGGGTTGATGGAAGTACACACTTCTGTAAAGGGACAGGGACAGGGTAGACAATAGAACAAGGGGTGGTGGGATAGGAAGGAGGGACATATAATCAGTCTCTTACAATATGCCCACTGTGGAGAGGTTCTGTGTACTTACACGTGTACAGCCTGTATTTAATTGCCTGTCTTTCCAGTAGGGGTGGGTGACGAGGGAGGAAGAGAAAGAATCTAGAATTTAAAGTTCTATAATCAAATGTTAAAATATATATATATACAATTATTATTATTATTATTATTAACTACATCCACTGGAACCTAAGATACACAGGCACTGTGGTAGGGAGATCCATCCTGTCCTATCAGAAAGTCAGAGGCGTGATGGGGGAGTACATAGGAGAGAATACATTGGGGGAGGGGTTATACAAGGGGATGGCTGTTTTGGGGTGGTAGGTAGGGGAAAAATGGGGAGAAAATTTGTAACTCAAAATCTCATGGAAATGGATGATGTAAACTAAAATAAAGAGAGAGAGAGAGAGAGAGAGAGAGAGAGAGAGAGAGAGAGAGAGAGAATAATGCCCAGTTTCCTATAGGAGTGAGCATAATTTTCAGGTTCCCAGAGTTAGTTTTTATCTATCATTTAAAAAAATTCTTAGTACTAAATTCTTGCCATCTCTTTATCACCTCCCCCCAAGCACTCTATATATGAAATCAAGTAAAACATTAACACATCTGCACTCAGAATTCATCAGTTGTCTCTGGAGGTGGAGAGCATAATTTATCTGTCTGCAGATAGGCCTGAAGAGAAACAAAGCATGCTCATTAGCATGGCATGGAATAGGCAGGGTGATGCCCAAAATTGTTCTGGAAACATAATGCTTAGACTCTTTTTTAGATCATGGCTTTCAAGTTGTCCAACAATTTTCAAATTATCTCTTCTGGCTATACTTTCCAGGTCAGTTATTTTTCTCATAAAACCAACTCTTAGTTTTATTTATAAATTCTATAGTTTTCTTACTTTCAATTTTATTAATCTCTCCTTTGGTTTTCATTATTTCTAATTTAGTATTTAATTGGGGATTTTCAATTTGTTCTTTTTCTAGCTTTCTCAATTGCATGCCCAATTCATTGACCTCCATTTTCTTTAATTTTTTCATGTATGTGTTCAGGGATATAAAACTTCCCCTAAGAATTGCCTTTGCTGCATCCCACAAGTTTTGGTGTGTGATGTCTCATTTTTGTCATTCTCTTGAATGAAGTTACTGATGGTTTCTGTAATTTCTTGTTTGACCAACTCATTCTTTAGGATTAAATTATTTAGTTTCCAATTAGTTTTTTGCTTATCTTTCCATGGCCCTTTATTGCATGTAATTTTTATTGCATCATGACCTGAGAATGATGCATTTAATATTTCTGCCTTTCTACACTGAATTGTGAGGTTTTTATGCCCTAGTACATGGTAGATTTTTGTTTATGTGCCATGTACCTCTGAGAAGAAGGTACATTCCTTTTTATCCCCCCTCCATTTTCCCCAGAGATCTATCATGTCTAGCCTCTCTACAATTCTATTCACCTCCTTCACTTCTTTCTTGTTTATTTTGAGGTTAGACTTATCAAATTCAGAGAGGGGGAGACTGAGGTCCCCCACTAGTATTGTTTTGCTATCTATTTCTTCCTCTAATTCCCTTGACTTTTCCTCGAGGAATTTAGATGCTATACTGCTTCGTGCATATATGTTAAGTAATGATATTGCTTTATTCTCGATGGTGCCTTTTAGCAGGATGTAGTTTCCCTCCTTATCTCTTTTAATTAGATCTATTTTTGCTTTTGCTTTATCTGAGATAAGGATTGCTACCTCAGCATTTTTTTACTTTAGCTGAAACATAATATATTCTACTCCATCCTTTTACCTTCACCCTGTGATATCCCCTTGTTTCAAATGTGTTTCTTGTAGACAGCATATTGTAGGATTGTGGTTTTTAATCCATTCTATCTGCCTCTGTTTTATGGGAGAGTTGATCCCATTCACATTCACAGTTATGATTACTCTCTGTGACTTTCCCTCCATCTTATTCCATCCCCTGTTTGTATCTTGTAACTTCCTTTTCCCTTCCCCTCCTTAAGAGTTTTCCTTTTGCAGGTCAGTTATTTTTCTAATAAGATTTCATATTGTATTCTATTTTTTAAATTCTTTTGACCTTTTCATTGTTTTCTGATGTCTCATAAAGTTATCAGCTTTCATTTGTTCTATTCTAATTTTTAAGGAATTATTTGCTTCAGTGAGCTTTTGTACCTCCTTTTCCATTTGACCAGTTCTACTTTTAGGAGAGTTTTTTCTTCGCATAATTTTTGTGCCTCTTTTTCCATTTGACTAATTCTGCTTTTTAAGAGATTCTTCTCCTCATTGGCTTTTTGAAGCTCTTTTACCATCTGGCCTAGGATTTTTCTGTGTCTCCTTTACCAAGCTGTTGACTTTTTTTTCATGATTTTCTTGCATCACTCTCATTTCTCTTCCCAATTTTTCCTCTACCTCTCTTACTTGATTTTCTTTTTTTTTTTGCAATTAATCTTCTATTTATTTATTTTTAGTTTTCAACATTTATTTCTGCAAGATTTTGAGTTACAAATTTTCTCCCCATCTTCCCCCTACCCCAGCCCCAAGATATCAAGCCTACTGAATACCCCTTCCCCCAACCTGCTCTCTCTTATGTCCTTCTCCATCTCCCCACCATCTTTCTAATAGGGCAGGATAGATTTCTATACCCCAGTGCCTGTATAACTCATTTCCCAGATACATGTAAAAAAACATTTTTTTAAAAATTTGCTTTTAAAACTTTGATTTCCAGATTCTTTCCCTTCTTACTTGATTTTCAACATCCTTTTTGAGCTCTTCCAGGTCCTGAGACCAATTCATATTTTTCTTGGAGGCTTTGGATATAGGAGCTTTGACCTTATCTTCTTCTGTGTATATGTTTTGATCTTCTTTGTCACCATAGTAACTTTCTATGGTCAGTATTTTTTTCTGTTGTTTGCTCATTTTCCCAGTCTATTTCCTGACTTTTAACACTTTGCTAAAGTAGAGCTCTGCTTCCAGGGTGGAGGGCACACCGTCCCAAGCCTCAAGGGTTTGTGCAGCTGTTTTCAGAGATACTTCTAGGGACCTGTAAGCTTTCAATTTTTCCAAGGTAATATGATCTGAGGAAAGGTGTTTACTACTCTCCAGGCCTATACTCTGGTCTGTATATGACCACAAGCCCTCTTTTCTGTCCTGGAATTGAGAGATGGGTCCTAACCCCCTTCACTGTGGTCACAAACTCTGCTGTGTTAGTGCTCTCTTCACCCTGGGATGGCCACCCAGGAGTGCAACCTGGTTCTGAGTATGGGCAACACAACAGAGCCCTGCATCAGTGCTAGCAAAGAGACCCCTGTAATCTCCTTCTAATCAGTTGTTCACCCCCTTACTGTCTGTGGACTGAGAGCTCCCAAAGCCTGTTCCCTGGTTTTCTAGGACTGGGTCCGAGCTGGCATATCCTGTGCTGGACTATATTCCATTCTCACCCTGGTGGAACAGACCTTCTAAGCTGTCTTTGACTGGAAAGTTATTTTACCCTGTCTTTTTGTGGATTCTACTGTTCCAGGAATTGTTTTATGGCATTATTTAAAGTTGTTCAGAGGAGTTTTGAAAAGATATCAGGTGAGTCACTACCTTTTTAATACTATCTTGACTCTGCCTCTTTCGATATATGTGATTTTTAATTGTTTTAATAAATTCCTAGATTGCTGATTAATGTTACCCAAAGGTAACTCTGAGGTCCCCAGTGGGTGTGTCCTGTTCCCTTCCTAACCTTGGCATATTACAAGAGATGGAGTGCCTCTGGGTTTAACCCTTTCCTATCCTCTGGAAGGGTCAAGGGTACCATGATATGTCATCTCATTTTCATTAATATTTCATGTTTCTAAGTTACTCTCTGAGTCTTTCTGCAATGTGTAGGTGGAATCTAGTTATCTATTTGTCCATTACCCCCAGCTGATGATTCATCAGACAATCTAAGTCCACAAGGAGAAGCGAGATGGCTCTTGTGCATCACCTTTGCAGGACCCTGACCATTTCTGGAGCTATTCTGTAAACTCCCAAGTTGACCATTGTCTCTCCTGCAGAACAGATACTGGATTTCCAGCAGTTTGCTGTTTTCCATATTCCATACACACCAGGGTTCCTTATTAGTACTCTGCCACCTGGGTGAATGTCTTGACACCGAACTAGGATGTTGAGCACTCATTTCATTCTCTCAGACTGTTTCTGGGTCCATGTCATGACTGACCAATACACCCCTTTGAGCCTATCCCTTAATTGAGATTCACACTGCCTCTGAGGCCCTCCCACAGGGATCAATAGATGGTCATTGTTCTTTGAGTATTAATTAATAATCCCTGTGCCAGACATATAAGATCCATGAGAAATATAAGATAAACATTAAAGACCAAACATAAGGGACTCCAAAAGTTTAAATTGTATACTTCTTACACGTGAAAATGTTATCAATGCTCTTACAACTAGTAGATTAAAAAAGGCTTCGGCTGAACTGTGTATGATGGGGTGATTCTAAAAAAAAAACTATATAGAGAGAGATAAAGGAGCAATTATCTCATACTCATACAAATGAGGCATGATTGATCTGATACAGAAGAAACAAAAGTGGGTTACACAGGTAGTGCTGGAACCTTATTCTCATTGGAAATGGGTTAAAGAGGGAACATATATATATTTATAAAGGTATAAAAGAGATTGATGGGATAGAGTCGGGGGTGAGAAAAAGGGAGGGACCCTTAGAGGGGTGGGAGGCTAAAAAATAAGAGGGCAAGGTAGTCGATAGAAGTACAGCAGAGGAGTGAGGATGGATAAGGTAAATAGGGTGAGAAGGATAGTGAGGAAAAATAGGAAGAAGGGAAGTGCACAATAAGTAATAATAGCTTAGAATGTGAATGGGCTGAATTTACCCATAAAACAGAAATGGAGAGCAGATTAAAAAGCTGAATTCAACATGATGTTGATTTCATGAAACACAACAAAAATGAGAGATGCACAGTAAGATAAAATAGAGGCAGAAGTAAAATTTATTATATCAAAAAGGCAGAAGTAATCATGATCTCAGATAAAGTTAAAGCTAAAATAGATTTAGTTAAAAGAGGAAAGTGGGGAGATTATGCTATGTATCATCAATATTACATAATGTTGTTTTTGACTATTTAAAATAATCAGACTGTATAAAACACCTGAGAGAGTATGCCTGCTGAAACAGACACAGGAGTTACATGAACATCAACATAAAACACTTTTTATATAAATAAAGTCAGATTTAAATAATTGGAGAAATATCTACTGTTCTTGGGTTGGTAAATACAATATAATAAAAATTGCATTTTCACCTAACTAATCTATGTATTCAATGCCATCCCGATTAAGTTACTAGAAAGCTTTTTACTGAGGTAGAAAAAATAATAATAAAGTTCATTTGGAAGAACAAAAGGTTGAGCATTTCAAAGAAAGCAGGGGGAAAAGATGTAAAGGAAGTAGTTTCAGCAATATCAGACCTTAAACTATGTTCCAAGGTGAGAACATTATTGAAGTATAAAATGGATAATTTTGATTATTTTAAATTAAAATTTCCTTGTAAAAATAAACTATTGTAGCCTAGAATAAAAGGAATGCAGAACACTGAGAAAATAGTAATGCTCAATCATCTCACAAAACAGGGTGCATCTGAAGGGGAAGGAGAAACTACATTACAATCCAGTCCACTCTTTTCTTCTGTCCTGGGGGATGACAGGGCCACCATTGACCTGGAAGGGGCTACTCCCCCTCCCTCCCCCTCTTCCCTCGGCTTCCTGAAACCTGGCATCAATGAGATGAGTGAAGGGGATAGAGGCCTGCAGGAAGACAGAAAGGAAGGTGATTTTGGTGAAAGGGAGATGTCCATAAGCCATGCTGCTGAAACTGTAACTGAATGTGACAATTCCACCTTCATTCTTGAGATGCCCAGAGGAAGGACTCCATGGCCACAGGTAGAGAATGAGGGCACAGATGAAGGCTACTTAAGGACAGGAGTAATTTCTGATGAAGCAGAGTGCCATAGGGGCATGGTGATCACCCAACTCCACTGCCCTTCCCCAAAGACCAGCTACGAGCCAGGACTCTCTCCTGCCCCGGGGCCTGTTGGCCCTGTGTGTCATGGGGCCGCTGAAACATATGTGCCAGTCAGCAATGGGGCTCAGTGTGGCACCCCAGCCAGCCCCTCCCCTCCTTGACAATCATATGAAAGGAATCCAGCTGCTGACTCGGACATTGTGAAGTAGTGAGGGTGTAATGCAGCCTATGGCCACAGGACGGCAACATTGCACAGGGAATAAGGAGCAAAGACGACTCTCAGGGATGCAATGAAGCCAGTCAGGAGCCTTGGGCAGCACCCTTGCAGTCTGTCCAGTCCCATCTCCAGCCCTCCACAGTTAAAAGAGCCTTTGGGTTCCAGTCCTACTTCTGACTCTCAGTCCTAGTGTGCCCTTGGGTAGGTCCCTGTACCTCAGTTTCCCCAACTGTCTGATGGGGAAGGAGAGCACCCTCTCCCTTCAGCACTCCTTCCCTAAAACCCCCCAACTTTGTCTCCTTCCTGGGCTCAGATGATCTCTCTGTTTGCTTGTATTTGCAGCTCTGCACTTAGCACGATGTCTGCCACACAGTAAGTGGGGGCCTCTTCTCAGTCCTTTTCCACAGCCTTGGACACTGTCTAGCACCCCTTCTTCCTTGAGACTCTTTTGTCTCTAGGCTTATGCTACATCCCCCTTCTGGTTTTCCTCCTACCTATCTGGCTGCTACTCCTCAGTTCCCTTTGCAGAATCTCCAGGCAGGTCATGCCTGGCCCCAGGGTGGGTACCACAAGCCTCTGACCTGGGCCCTCTTCTGTTCTTCCTCTATGCTTCTCAAATGTACTCAGCCAGCCCTGACCTCTGTTTCCCTCCAGTCTTCCCTCTCCAAATGTCTGTTACCTCTCTAGAACTGGATGTCCATAGACACCTTAAATTCAACATATCCAAAACAGAATTTGTTATCTCCCTTCTGAACCTCCCCCCCTCCCCCACCACTCATACACCTCTGCTGTTACTATGGAGGGTATCACCATCCTTCCAATCCTTCAACCTAGGAGTCACCTGGACTCCTCACTCCCTCTCTCACCTACCATATCTAAGCTATCTCCAAGGCCAGGTGATTTCACCTCTGCAATATCTCTTGAACATACCCACTTCTCTCCTCTGCTCTTGCCCCCACCCTGATGTGGACCCTCATCATCTCACCCCAGGATCATTGCCTTAGGTGCTTCTGGGGGAGGGCTGTGGCATCTGCCTGCCTCAAGTCTCCCCCTACTTCAATCATCCTCCATTCTGCCACCAAAATGATTTTCCTAAAGTGCACATCTGCCTGCATCACTCCCCTGCTCCATCACATACAGTGGTTCTGTGTCACCTCCACAGGGTGGCTCCCTCCTCCCTCTCCAGGTTTCTGTGAGGCCTCAGCTGCCCCAGTGCCCAGGATGCTTTGCTCCCCCATCTCTGCCAAGTGGCTCCCTCCCAGTCTCAGCTAAGATGCCATTTTCTCCAGGAAGACTCTACAGCCCCTCTTCCCTCTAACATTTCCCCTTCTGTAAGCATCACCTGTCTATTCCGTATGGCCCTTTGTTCAAAGCCATGCACATGTGGCCTCCCCCAGTAGACCAGGAGCTCCCCAGAACAAAGATTGTCTTGGTGTTTCTCTGCATCCCAGTGCTTAGCAGGGTGCCGGGAGTGCTAGCAGTAGGTGCTCAATAAATGCTTACTGATTGACTGACTGGTGGGGCCAAGCAGGCTGTAACACTGAGTATAAACAAACAGCTGAAGAATGCCAAAGAACTACATGTCTATGAAGGAAGTTCCATGTAGCAAGAGAAAGTGATAGACCCTGGGCAGGATGGAGGGATGGCCTTCTCACCCAAGATGCTGGGTGACTTCCTCACGGCTGACTGGGAAAGGATGTTAGAGTCTCCCCACACCGAGCAAGCCCATGGTGGGTGGGAGACTCCTAGGATCATGTACGTAGAGGTGGGAGGGCCTTCAGAGGTCATCTAGTCCCCACTCCACCATGTCACAGATGAGAAAGCTGAGGCCAAGAGAGGCTGAGAGGCTGGCCTGAGGACACACAGCAGAAGCAGCCTCGCTCCATACCATTCTACCCCTCAGAGCCCCTCCAGGGGCTTGGAAAGGGGACCCAGACAGGTCTGTAGACAGTATAGTCTGAGGCCAAGATTCCAAAGATGGAGGAACCAACTTCTGACCTCCATTAGCCTCCTTCTTAGAGCTCAGAGTAACCCTCAGGGGAACCTCCTATTGGATAGGGCTTCTTTCCAAGAGCTCAACCAGGGATTCCCTATGGCTCCTCCTATATTCCAGCCAATGGCTTCCATTGGCTTAACCTGGCTTCTCTCTAAGTGTATAGAGATATACAACCATACAATTATGGGTGGAGGGTGAAAAGTGATGAGCTCAGGGGAATTAAACACTATGCAGTGGAGAGGGAGGAGAACCAAAGATATCTGCCCAACTCTACAGGGTCAGCTCTCAGAGAACAGGTAACCATCCCCACATGGGCCGTTAATACTCATTGCTGTCTATGTGGACTCTAATTCTTCCCCTCTCATCCATCAGTCCATGTTTTTATGTGCAAAGTCCTGAGTGTTGTGCAATGGATGAGCTAGCAATGGGTTGCCCTCTAAAGTAAGGAGGCTGCCAAAAAAAAAAAAAAAAGAATAGAAAAAAAGAAAAGGGACGGCTAGGTGGCACAGTGAATAGGGCACTGGCCCTGGAGTCAGGAGGACCTGAATTCAAATCTGGCCTCAGACACTTAACACTTCTTAGCTGTGTGACTTTGGCCAAGTCACTTAACCCCCAGCTGCCCTGCCTTCTCCCTCCAAAAAGGAAGGAAGGAAGGAAGGAAGGAAGGAAGGAAGGAAGGAAGGAAGGAAGGAAGGAGGCTGCCTTAGGATAAAAGGGATCAGAACTAAGACAGAAATATACCTCTGTAGTTGCAGGAGCCTTGAGGACATATTGTGCAACCTGTTCATTCTCAGTAGGGAAGACAGAGACATCCCAGAGAGGGCTAGTGATTGCCAAAAGATACACACACAGTGACAGAGTCAGGATTCGAACCCAGGCTCTCTGACTGATTCAGCAGTCTTTCCCTACACCAGACTGCCTCTCTTGAAGGACTGGAGCAGTTCCTAAGTGTCCTTTGATTAGGGCTGGGCTGCTGGATTCCAGAACTGTTGTTGCAGAAATAAAAGGGTTCTGAGGCAATCCCATGTTCTTGTGAACTCCTTGGTGGCTTGTCCAGAAACTGAGCATCACTGAATTTGCATTTCTCCAATGGGGCCTGTGCATGCTGGGTCAAGAGGGCTTCCATGAATGATGATTATGAAGAATTCCCCAGAAGCAGGTCAACAATGGAGATTGAACTCAAGGAAGGAGCCCCAAAAGAAATGTAGACCATGACTACACTATTAGGAGGTAACCCAGGGCTCAAGCCCATTTGCATAAGACTCTCTTTGTTGGTGGAGACCTAATGCTCCTTGGCTCTTGGAGAGAGGGCTTAGGAAGGGATCCTAATCCTTCTGACTTCTGTCTTTAAGTCCCAACTAAAATGCCACCTTGTATAGGAAATCTTTCCAGATCCCCTCAATGCTGAGGTCTTTCTGCTGATGTTTGCAGTTTGTCCTGTACATAGCTGACTTGTACATAGGTATGCCCACATTGTCTCCTTGTGAGCTTCTTGAGCCCAGGGACTGTGTTACTCTTCTTTGGCCCTGCAGAGCTTAGCATCCAGGTACATATTAGGTGCTTAATGAATGCTTGCCAGAGGACACACATGCTTCTACAATCTCCTCAGGGAAAGGCAAAAATGGCTCCAGGAAGAGCCAACATACAGAAGAACACCTTGACCACAATCCTCACTCCCAGCATTTCATGCTAGAGATAGGAGAATCTTCCCCTTGGCTGAGATGGGGAATTCTATCTTAGGTTTGAGCCTTAATAGCTCTCTCCCATTGGGGAGCCCACTTATTATATATTATCTTGTGTGTTAGAATGTGCTTCACTTTAAATTTCTGTTTGCTACTATCTTGGAAAAATAGGTTTGTTCTTCACAATGCGTGATGTAACTGGCATTTGGTGGCAATGCCTTTCCTGTTAAAGGGATAGCAATCAGGAACATGGTTGGAATATCTCCCTAGGCTAATGATGGGGAGGAAGGAGATACAGATATAATTCTATCCCAGTATCTCAGCTCTCTATCCTGGACCCATCTCTGAGGATAGCAGAGTGACCAACTTCATGGCCCCAGCCTCCTAATTCCCTGGCTGGTAGGAATCAAAATTTCTCTTGGAGAAGGGCAGAAGAAGAGCTAGAAACATCTATTTTACACATCCTCATAAGGCACATTTAAATATATCCATGTGTATACACATGTAACATACATTGGCAACACTCACCTACGCCTGATGAAAAATACTCAATATGGAAGATGAATAGAATACAGTTAGCAGGGTTTGTACAATAAAGTAGCAACCTTGACCATTCAAATGGGCTAACTTTTTTGGTGGAGGAGGGAAGGTAGGGGATATAGTATAGAGAAGGGTGGGCTTTATGGGCCAGGATACTGCTGGAACTAGGTAGTCTTGAAACACACACACACACACACACACACACACACACACACACGCACACTATATCCGGCAGTCTGTTTCTATAGCAAAGAAAGTTTCCAGGATGGAGAGAAGCTTCCATTCCTGTGGCTGATGGGGCTAGCCTCTGTCCGTAGTCCTGGGTTGTCTCTAAAAGAATGGTTGTCACATCTCTAGGTGAGATTATAGATGGGGGGTGGGGAAGACATTGACATCAAGGGAGAATAGGAATTGGAAGAGACTTTCATTATCCCCACTTTACTCAATATAACTCCAGAAATCCTGACTATAGCAAGAGATTCTTTAAAAAAAGGAATATCCATAGTGAGAGGGGTAAGAGATTATACCTGCCCTCCATAGAACTCACATGGCCATAGCCACAGTCCAGCTGTCTGAGCTCACTGATTCCCGAGACCTCTAGGCCCGCCTACCATCAGATTCTCTGTCACTCAGGCTCACGACCTCAAAATCAGCAGTGGGGGTGGAGGTGACCCACTGTCAGGCCATCCCACAACCTGTATATCATGTACTGGACCTGTGTAACCTACATATGTCCCATGTGTTACCTTTTGCCCCCTTCTCTGCATTCCCAGTGCCCAGGGCAGGCTAAGCCCTGGTTGGCTGACCTGCCCGCTCCAGGTAGCAGAGCAGGTAAAGGCAAACAAAGAAGACATGTCCAGACACCAGACATCCAACAAGCTGATCTGCCTCAAACTAGTCAGCTTCCTGTCGTTTGGAGTATGCAAGGTGAGGTGGGAGGAGGCAGCTTAGAGCCTGGGCCACTCCAATGCACAGCCAGCTCGGGGGTCCTCTAACTCAGGCTAGAAAT
>JAQQSV010017204.1:0-11660 GCA_028646515.1 Pseudochirops corinnae
GAGAGAGAGAGAGAGAGAGAGAGAGAGAGAGAGAGAGAGAGAGAGAGAGAGGGAGAGAGAAGTCTCCGTGTCTACATACATGCTGAGATCAAGTGTGGGATGCCATAATCCTTGCCTCATAAATCCAAGCCAATGTCTTCCTGGAGGGATGCCAGCCTTAGGACCTAGGGGCAGTCTTGGAGGCCTCCCATTTTAACGTGACTCTCTTCCCACCTACTCCCAGGAGTCGGATCTATATAATCTAGCCAGTTCCTATCCTCAAGGGATAGACAGCCCTTTGAATTCCTCCCACTTTTTTCCCTCTTGCTCTGATACAGTTGTACTCAGTCCCTAATCAAGGACGAATCACCCAACTAAAAAGCCAACAGCTGCGTGGGTGGAATAAAGAAGTGAACAGGGTATTAGAAGGTGTCTTTAACTTCCCCCTTTCTCCAAAAGGATGTGTATACATGGATGCCTGCATGTGCATGTGCGTGTGCATATATATGTATATATATATATATATATATATATATATATATATATACATATATACACACACAGAAAAATGCATATGTGTATGCAGTCTTAAGTGAATGTATATGCATACTTGTATGAGGGTACACATACACACATATATTTCTAAAAAGCAAAGTAGAGGTTAAGAGAAAAGCAGTATATAAAGCACTGGTCAGCGGATAGTGCCGTAGCATTGAACAGAGCAGTTACAAAGACCTGAATTCAAATCTCACCTCAGACACTTAAGCGGTGCGGTCCTGGGCAAGTTAGTGAACCACTCTTTGTCTCAGTTTCCTCAACTGTAAAATGGGGGTAATAATAGTACCTGCCTTCCAGGGTTGCTGTGGGGATCGACAGATAATATCTGTGAAGGGCTTAGTACCACACCTGGCACGTAACAGGCTCCATACAAATGCTAGTTTATTACAATTATTGTTACTGTTGTTGTTATTATTACTCAATTTTAAAACAACAAAGTTCTTTTACTTTCAAACTTCCAGTGGGTTCAGTGAAAGGGCATAGTAATGTTTTTCAGAGTAATGTTTTTGCCACTACATTTATACCAAATAGACCATAGTGATACTGCATGATCCCCACATAGTACACTAATACGTCGTGGAGCTTGGTACTCTCAGACCCTGGAAAAAGCATTTTAGAGCTTTTACCCCTCTGTCTGCCATTATCAAAACAAAGTTAGCAAATGTGGCACTTATCCTGAGTGCTATTAATTGGGTTCCCTTTAAACCCGGTTCCCGTGTAGCCTAAGTAGATGCTCTGAACACATTCCATCCACGTGAAAATAACATCTGTCACACAGGAAAAGCAAAAAAGAAAAAAAAGGTACAGAATCAAGTTTGTATTGATTGTGTTTCACTGTGAAATATCAAACATCTGAAACACTGAACCAGATGGGTGGGGTTTTTTGTGGGTTTTTTTTTTTCAAACCTCATAAACGACTGCCCTTTTTTGGGGAATGGCAAGTGAAGTGCTTTGCTCAGAACGACATCAACAAAAGTGCAGCAATCAACGCGACACACTTTCATTCAGCACCATTTTCGTCCTTTATGATCCTATTTTCTCTATTTTCCTGCTCTACAATTAACTTTTTTTTTAAAGGCACAAATGTCAAAGTAGGGAGTTCAGATTTTGTAAATGTGTGTGCACACCACCCCCTTCTCTTTTTCTTGTTCTCTATATGTACTAAGTGAAGGGACAGAAAGGGTTTTCACTCCTCATAAGACCTTTAAAGTACAGTAAGTACTTAAACCATTCAAATCCTTGCCTGTCAGCATATATCCCATTTGTTGCTGTCTGCAGTGACTTAATAGACTGAGTATAGATTTTATCCCTCCTCTGCTTGAAAACCTTCAAAAACTCTCTTACTTCCAATTTAAACCATAAGCTCCTCAGCCCTGACATTTAAGTTCAACCACTGATTCCAACTTACCTTGTTAGCCTGTTTTCATATTTTTCTTTCATGAACTTTATGTTCTAAACCAAGCAGGATGAAGAGCTGCTGTTCCCTTAACATGACATACAATCACACTACTCTATGTATTCCTCAGCGCTGGAATGCATCCATCCATCCATCTTCAATTGCCTCATTTTGCTCATTTACAAGAGGAGTAATAGTAGTCATTCCACAACCTACTTCACAGGGCTGTAGTGAAAAAAGCACTTGGCAAACCTTAAAATGCCCTATAAATGAGTTATTATACATGAAGTACCTTCTCATTTTTCTTTAGTTCAGATAAAAGTACTCTCTCTATCTTGCTATTATTATTCTTTTATATTTAGAAGACACTTCCACAGAGGGATAAGATAATAAATGGTAAATGAACAGAAGTTGTAAACTCATCTTCCTTACACTTACTGAAAGCATTTCTAGGAAAACTCCAGGAGCAGAAAGAACAATAGAGATGACAGATATGAACCTTATGCTTGTATTGTCAAGGCAATATTCACAGCACCGACGTCAACTAAGAATATGTTGGGGGTGGCTACGTGGCCCAGTGAATAGAGCCCCAGCCCTGGAGTCAGGAGAACCTGAGTTCAAATCCAGCCTCAGACACTTAACACAAAACTAGCCATGTGACCTTGGGCAAGTCACTTAACCCCAATTGCCCTACTTTCCCTTCCAAAAAGAAAACAAAACAAAACAAAAAGACTATGTTGACATAGCTCTGAATTGCAAAATATAACGGTCTCTCCATATAGAAGACAGAAGCAAAACATTTTTTAGACACCAGAAAGTCAACTCCCAACACCAAAAAACTGAATTCATTCATAACAAAAGAAATTAATACACCTTATCACTGCAGGAAGAAACATCATCCCAAAGTCTTTCCATAAACGAACACTCAACAAGCCTAGCTGTCTGCTTGCCTGCATCCTCACTCTTCCTCCAAACTAACTGCTCTGACTCCCAGCTTCCTCTCAGCTCTGTTCCACTATCCCTACTCCACTGGTTCAGCAAGCTCCTCCCATAAACAGGCTTCATGTGATTTCATTTGACCTATTAAGGGGCAATGAAAATCTTCAAATTCACTTAGGCCTATTACAAGGTAGGGAAGGTCTTCAAATTTCCATTACCGTTACAATCCTGTTCTCATGTTTTTGTGTTTTGTTTTTCTGTTAAGTCTATACATTTCGAAAGCTTTTCATCTCACGTAGCTTGAACATTATGAGTATTCAGCATGGTGACAACTATTACAAAAGTTCTTTTAATGTTCACTATGTTTATTTTATGAACGAATGCTGTGTCTAGGGGATTTGGATCAACAATTCTCTCATTTTGCCTGGGGTAATGGTATGGTTTCAGTAAAATTTATTTAAAATAGAAATCATACTATTAACAATGACAAGGGGAAAAAGAAAGACAGAGAAAAAAAGAGAAAGAGAGTAACATCCACTTTTTTTAAGCTTCTATTGATCTTTAAAAATGTTCTTGGGTGTAAAAACATTACAGGATTCTTTACTGCTTAATAAATATTTCTGTTGCATATCTTTCGGCTATTTTTTTTTCTGGAGAAGGATAAAGCCTCTTCCACATTGTGTCTGACTTCAGAGAGTGATCAGGGTTGGGGAATGGCTTTAGATGTAGGGCTAATAAACTCTAGATTTTATACAGACTTCATACAACTCAACTGGAATTTGATATACAGAATTTTCCAAGAATCAAAGTGGAAAAAAAAAAGGAATCTCAAGGATAATCCAGTACCCTTTATTTTACAGGTGAGGAAAATGAAGTCCATAGAGGTGACGTGATATCCCCAAGTTCTTGCTGTTGTTCATTTGTGTCCAACTCTTTATGAGATCCATTTGGGATTTTCTTGGCAACAACACTGGTTTCTTCTCCAGCTCATTCATTTCTTTATACAGATGAGGACCTGAGGCAAACAGGGTTAAGTGATTTGCCCAGGGTCACACAGCTAATAAGTGTCTGAGGCCAGATTTGAACGCAGGAAGATGAATTTTCTTGACTCCAGCTTTGGTGCTCTATCTACTACACCACCTAGCTGCCCCAGACTTGTTCAAATTAAGCCAAATTGAAATACTGGTCTAATTAATGGTCTAATAAAGAGGCAGACTTAGGGTTCAATGATTCTAGGTTCTTTCCTCCTTCCGCTTCAATGTGATAATAGTAGTGCAACAGCAGTTAGGTGGTGAATTGGATGGAGTGTTGGACTTGGAATCAAGATGACCTAAGTTCAAATTTTGCCTTAGTCACTTACTGGTTCTGAGATCCTTAGAAGTCATTTTACCTTCCTCATGTGGGAAATGAGGAGGTTAGATTCAGACTTCCTTCCACCTCCAAATATATGATCCTAAAATCATCATATAGGTTTAACACTGACCCATAAAAATTCAAGAATAATGGTTTTTAACAGAAGTCACCATACCACCTTTCTAATCATCAAGCTGTGTGGAGTAAAAAGCTTTGAAAACAGAGTAGAGAGGAGATCAAAGTCACATAGGAACAGCCTGAGGTGCATTTCACCCCTGTTGTATCATCTGCTATTAGAGTTATACCAAGGCTGATTTCAGTGAGCATACAAAGGGCAAGCTTATATCATAACACCTTTATTTAACTGTAAAATAATTATTTTGTCAAGTTATATAATAGTTTGAGAAGATTAAATATGAAAATAATAAGAGAAGAACAGTGACTTGTCCCTGGACCATTTCAAGGATGCCTCTGCTCGCAGTTCCTTCTCCCCAGGTGGAATCTTATGAAATAAGGTGAAATAACAGCCAAAATTGAAGAGATACTAAAAACTGAAGAAGGAAAAGTTGAAGGACCTGTCATTAAAAACTGTCAGTTAAAATAAACACTAGAAATTTACCTAGTGACAAAATTAATAGCAAAAACAAAAGTGATACCTCAAATGATTATAAAAGGAGAGAGATACACAATTTGGACTGGAAATTTGAAAAGATTTTTTTTATCTTAATTTTAATGTTACAAATCCAACTAACAGATAATCATGCCAAAATACAGAAATTTTTAAACGCTTGCATTTATTATAACAATCATGAATGAATGCATTCTCACACAATATTTAACAAAAAGTTTTATATTGTTTCTGGACCTGCACACACCAGTGTGTAAAGTGGCTGTTGTCATGGTGAGATAACACAGGAGTAAAGCTGGCACCATTGAGTAGTACCAGTAAGTATAGACATCAAATCCCACTATAGAAAAATCTATTTGAGAGAGCTTTTGAAGACTCGGGGAAGGAAACGGTATGAGAGATTTCATCAACATCTAGCTGGCACATCCAGAAGATGAAAGAAACATCATACTGCCCAATTAAAGGAGAACAAAATGAAACATGTAGACTAGGATCCACGAAACAAAAGTATATGAGAAATCCTAGGCTTCCTTAATCAGTATTTGAAAGCAAAAGTCACAATTTTAAGGTGGAACAAGAAGTTAAATCAACACAAAAAACAAAACAAACAATTCAACATCAATCAGATTTGCTTCAGAGGCTTGAGAAGCAAAGACATTAGAAAAGACATAATCTCTTAAGGAGGAAGAGGTGGAAATTATATGGTTGCCAAAAGTCTAACACCACAAAGAACCCTGTTGGATTAATCATGAAGCAGAAAGCTTTATCATGGTAAATATAATAAACAAAACAATTATGTCAAAGGAGGTTACTGAAACTCTAGCTTCCCTAAAGAACTGGGTATTTGTGGGTACAGATAAGATCCATAATTCTTGTCTCAAATGCTTCACAGTGATGAGTAAAATAGGGGCTACAAAGGGAACAGGCATTTATTAAAATGTCTGCCAAGTGCCTGACACTGCTATATGCTTCACAAATACCTCATCTGATCCTCATATTCACCCTGGTTATGTACTTGCCCTCTTCTCTCTTAACTGCCTTTCTCCTACTTTGGAGTGCATCTAGATAAGTCACATAGCATTCCCTAAAACAAGCCAAATTAAGGAGCAAATTAAGGTTTTGATTTATTGATCTAATTTTTCACTCTGGTCTCTTTAAGACTTAATAACAAATTATTTGAGACAGAGCCAAGATGGTGGAGTACAGTCAGCAATTTGGCTGAACATTCCCAAAAATTCCCCTCCAAACAACTTTAAAGTAATTCCTCAAATCAAATTTTGTAGTGGCAGCACCTACTAAAGATCAGAGGAAGACATTTTTTCCAGCCTAAAACAACTTAGGAAGTTGGCAGGAGAGGTCTGTGGCACTGCCCTGGGTGCCATCCTAGAGTGCAGCAGCAACAGTGGAGGCAGGCCTTAGGGGCTGTTGCAAGAATGGCAGCTTTGGGAGCTCTCAGACCAGAGATGAGAAGAGGGATGGACAACTGTTCAGAAAGGGATGACAGGGCATAGATTAGCTGGCATAGATCAGCAACTCTGCCACCAATACATAGTTCTGGGTCACAGTTACAGGGTGGAGAGGAGCATTAACTCTTGTGGCTTCAGGGTAACAGGGGATCTGGTCACAGTTCCGGAACCTAGAGGATCATTAGCACTTGCAGCTGCAGAAGAGCAGGTGACCTGGACACAATCCCAGGGCCAACACTAGTGCTAACATTTGTGGCTACAGAAAATCAGGGACCCTTTCTGGGTAAACACCAGAGTGAAGATTAGGAGAGTAGTGACCACACATCTCCCTAGATCACACCAGGGATGTAGCGAAATGGAAATAGAAAAAACTTGTAGACCCTCAGAATTAGCTCTGAAAATGGCAGCATGAAAAAGTGTGAACTTTGGGATGTTGCCTCCCCAACCTCAGATAAGCACAACTGAACTTTAACATAAAAGTTAACAAAAAAGTCAAGAAATAAAAAAACAGACAATTAAAAAGAGCTTGATCTACTATGGTGACAGGTGATCAAGATATAAACTCAAAAGAAGACAACAGTTTGAAAACAGCTATAAAGAAAGCCCCCGCCCCAAGGAAGAAAAATGCTAACTGGACCCAAGTCCAACAAGGTTCCCAGAAGAATTGAAGAAGGAGATGAGTGGTAGAGGAAAAATTAAGAAAAGAAATGACAGTGATGCATGAAAGTCTTGAAAAGAGAATGAATAGCTTTGTAAAAAAAGGCACAAAATAGTGAAGAAAATAACATCTTAGGAAAAAAAAATAATTGGTCTAATGGTAAAAGAGGCACAAAAATTCACTGAAGGAAAGAACTCTTTAAAAAAGCAGAATTGGCCAAATGGAAAAGAAGGTACAAAAGGTTACCGAAGAAAATAAGTCTTTTTTTGTTTGTTTGTTTGTTTGTTTCTTCTGGCTCTGAATTCAGCTATTTATTAAGTTTGGAATATAAATGAGAACATAATCTATGATTCTACAACTCTGAGTAAGGTAGAGTTCTAATTAAAGTTTTATAATATGCAATGTAAAGATTAGGTTTTATTTACAATAAGCTCTATAGAGAGGAATCAGATTTGCTAGCTATTGAGAAAAGGAACGCCACAGGAGCACATCCAAGTATTTCTGTGGACATTACTACAGAGAGAAACTAAAATATCGATCGTGCACTTCAGAACTCTTTAATTGTGTATATTCAACTCATGTGCTGAAGAACCAAGTCTTTATCCATCTTGAATATATTCTTTAGAAGCTCCAAAGTTGATTCATCCCCTGGTGGCTGTCCTGCACTTCCAGGCTGAAGGAATTTGTGAATATTGGGGAGCTTGCTGACTGTAGCTTTGAAACCCTGGAGCTTAGGGAATGCAGAGATAATGCCAGACTTGAGTTCTTCAACCATTAGGATGAGTTCAAACAGCTGTACATCTGCCCAGCTCAACTGGTTGCCAAGAAGATAATTTTTCCTATGGTCTTTTAATGCCTTCTCATACACTGGGAAGAATCTTTGAGTGGCTCTCTCCAGGATGTAGTTGAAAATCTTTTGTTTTTCTTCAGGCAAAGCAAAAGGGAAGTACATGATCATGTCATTCAGATCCCTCATCCCTTCCACATACATGTCAATAAGTGCTCTCTCCTTCAGGTCCTTCCCATACAAGTCGTATTTTTGTAGCTATATATTTCAGGATGGCTCTGGTCTGCACTAAGCACATTCCATCCATTTCAACCATTGGCACTTGTTGATACATTAGGTCTCCACCTTTTAGTCTTTTTTTTTTTTTTCTTTATGGCTTGATAATTCTGGAAACTTCTACAGCTGCCACAGATCCGCTCTTCTGTTGCTCCAGCTGCAGCTCAGCTCATCTGGCTGCCCCCAGGGCCAAGGCCCTGTTTCAGGCTGAGATGGTTTTGGCTTCCAGCCCTCAGATGGTGCCTCCCAGCAGAGCTGCCTTTAGCAGAAAGTATATGTATGTGCGTTTTAGAGTTCTAGAATTCATTTAGAGTCATATTTTATGGGTATTTTGAAATGGCTATGTAGGAGCTGTGATACTTTGCTACTCCTATGGCGCCATCTTGGCTCCACCCTCGAAAATAATTCTTTAAGAATTAGAAATGAGCAAATGGAAGCTAATGACTCTATCAGATATCAAAATATGTTCAAAGTCAAAAGAATGAAAAAAATAGAAGGAAATCTAAAATATTTCATCATAAAACAACTGACTTGGAAAACAGGCCGAGGGAAAATAATTTAAGATTTATTGAACTATCTGATAACCAAAAAAATTTTTAAAAAGAGCCTAGCCATCATATTTCAAGAAATTATCAAGTAAAACTCTTCTGATATCTTAGATCCAGAGGGTAAAATAGAAACTGAAAGAATCCACCAATCATCTCCTGAAAGAGATTCCAAAATGAATAGTCCCAGGCATATTATAGTCAAATTCCAGAGCTCCCAGGTAAAGGAGAAAATATTGCAAGCAGGCAAAATGAAACAATTAAAATTTTGTGAAGCTACAGTTAGGATCACACAAGATTTTGTAGCTTCCAAGTTAAAGGAGTAGAAGGCTTGGAATATGATATTCCAAAAAGTAAAGGAGATAGGATTACAACCAAGAATAACCTATCCATCAAAACTGAGGTATAATCCTTCAGGGGGAAAAACAGTTATTTAATGAAATAGAAGACTTTCAAGAATGCTTGATGAAAAAACCAGAGCAAATAGAAAATTTGACATTCAAACACAAGATTGAAGAGAAGCATAAAAAGGTAAACATGAGTGAGTAATCATAAAGGACTAAATAAAGTTTAACTGTTTACATTATGATGTCGAAAAATCATAAATGCAACTACTAAGAATTTTATCATTATTACGGCAATTAGGAGTTTACATAGACAGAGGATATGAGTCAAGTTAGTTATGTTGGGATGATCTCCCCTGCCAAAAAAAAAAAAAATGAAAACATGAAAAAGAGGGATACACTGGGAGAGGGGGGAATAGGGGATAGAATGGGGAAATTTTTCTCACAACTCTGAGGTACCAGAGAAAGAAATGTGGAACTATGTCCAAAGGTCTACAAAACTATGCATGCCCTTTGACTCAGCAATACCACTACCAGGTCTATACTCCAAAGAGATCAAAGAAAAAGGAAAAAAGGACCTATATGTACAAAGATATTTAATATAGCAGCTCTTTTTGTTGTGGCAAAAAATTAGCAATCAATCATCAATTGGGGGAAAGCTGAACAAGTTGTGGCATTTGATTCTGATGTAATGCTACTGTGCTATAAGAAATGGCAAGGGAAGTGGTTTGGGAAGAAAGAAAAAAAAAACATGGCAAACCTATATGAATTGATGCAAAATGAAGTGAAAAGAACCAGAAGATCACTATACACAGTAATAGCAATGTTGTAGTGATGATCAACTTAAAAACAAAACAAAACAAAACTTCATGACTCTGATCAATACAATGATCTAAGACAGTTCCAAAAGATTCATGATGAAAAAAGGATATCGACCTCCAGAGAGAGAACTGATGAACTCTGGGTACTAATTGAAGGATAATTTTCTCATATTATTTTTGTTTTGGATATGGCCAATACGGAGGTATAAATTTTGCATGACTTCACATGAATATTGATATACTGTTTGCCTTCTCAGTGGGGGGGGGGAGGGGAAGGAGTGAGGAAGAGAATTTGGAACTCAATTTTTTTAAAATGTTAAAAAAAAATAAAAAATTTAAAAGCAATAATGAGTCTTCTTCTCCCTCATTTTACCAATAAGAAAACTGAAACCACTTAAGGATAATGGAATTGCCCAAATAACACAGATTACTGTTAGTTTAAGAACTAGAACCAATAATAATAATAATAATAATAATAATAATAATGATGATGATGATGGCATTTGATATATTTATAACATTTTCACAAACATAACCAAATTTGATACAACAACACTGTGAGGCAGGACATGGATTATTTTTTCCCCATTTTATAAATGGGAAAACAGGTTTAGAGAGATTAATATCTCTAATATTCAGGAGACTGTAAGTTTCTTGAAAGGAGCCGTTTTTATTTTTAAATTTTCAGTGCTAAGCGCAGTGTCTGGAATACAGAAGGTACCTAATAAATGCTTCTTGTTTGAATGACTAATAGACAGTCATACAATCAGTAAAGACAGAACTAGTAATACCAAAGATGCTTATTTAATCTTAACATATTTCATTACCCATTTTTCCAAGTGGTGGGTGTTGCTTAATTCTGTCATACTGATTTAGTCAGCCATACTGATTTCCCCTAATATATGCCTGCAGTAGTTATACAGCATCTTGCTTCAACTTATGTTTGTGTAACTTTTAAAAAAATATTTCTTCTTCTGCTCTATGAGATAGAAAATACACAGGTGTGCAGGCAAGTGATTTGCATCAACACTGCTTGCAAGATATGGTTTAAACTGAAGTAGCTCATCATGCTTTAACTCAAGTATTATAACTGTGCCATGGAAAGCTTTGAAAATTCAAAGAATGTTTATTCCCACTGCAGAGAACTCACTGCAGAAGGCCTGTTGGCTGTTTTCTTCTTTTTCACTCTACATTTTGTTCCTCGAACATCTTTGAGAAAAACAGGGGCAAGAATTCCAAGAATCTTGTATCAATTAACCCTGCTGGGTTTTATGGACTAGAATGAGAACAATTTCATGGTGAGCCAATGGAGAGTGTATATTTGTTATGCATATAGATATAGATATAGATGATATAGCTATAGATAGACATAGATACATATATCTATAGATAGATGGATGGATAGATAGATAGACAGACAGATAGATAGATAGATAGATAGATAGATAGATAGATAGATAGATAGATCTACCTATCTAATTTCTTTGTTATGCTTGCTTCGCTTTATACTGGTCCCTTTAAGTCTTCCCGTATATTCTCCATTAATCACTGTTTCTAACTGAACAGTAACATACATTCCATTACATTCATGTATGAATGTTAATCCATTCTCCAATCATGTACAAATTCACAGCTCTACCAATGGTACATTAGGGCAAACTGTTTATTAATTATAAAGTAAAACAAAACAAAACAAAATTTAAGTTAGTAAAATAAAATGTAGACATAAAGGCTCTCCTCTAATAAAACTATGTATGGAGACACATAAACAATAAACATATATGTATGTATTTATGTATGTACATGTATAAATATAGGTCATAAGGAATTTCCTAAGATTCCAACAACTACCTAGGCAGGATGACAAAACAGAAGAAGTACTGGATTCAGAGACAGGAATACCTGGGCAA
>JAQQSV010017205.1:0-11660 GCA_028646515.1 Pseudochirops corinnae
GCCCCCCCAGACTTCTTTTTAAAGCAATTTTTACCTAATGTGAATTTTCTCCTTTCTTCCCCCACCTTTAAGTAAGGAAGGCAAGAAAAGAAGGAGGCAGGAAGGGGGCTGCCACTCAGTGGTAGGAGGCTGCCTTTTAGCACATGGTTCAAGGACACATCAGGTAGGATTGGGGGGACAAACAGTAGAAGACTAGAGGAAGGAGTGGACCGGGGACAGATATGAGGTGCCTGAGTGCTGACAGAGGGAAGACAGACACACAGAAACAAAAAGATAGGAGGATGGACAAGGCAGGGCAAAGTTCTCATCTCTTGGCACTGGAGGTCTCAATTCAAGCCCTTGTCTGGTGATGGGTGGTGGTGGTGTCTCTTCCTGTCTATTCTTCTGCTTTCACTTAGAGTGGCTTTTTTGAAAGTTTTTTTTTTTTGAGGGGGGTTGGAGGTTATGGAGAACCAATCCAAGGGGCAGAAACAGAGAAAGAAGATAGTACTGTACAGTAAAGCTAGCATATGTATTTGTAATGCAGATTTCTTTCACAATTCTTTATATAAAGTCAGATTTACATACAGCAACAACTGTCTGCATAACCCTTCCTACTTAACATTAGGAAGTCCTTTTTACTACTTTTTTCCTCCCCTTTCCACAGACATCTGCCATACCTGGCATACACTCTTAATTATGTTGCTATCAGAACCCTTTCTTCTTGCTACAATCTATTTACAAGCCACTTCCATGAAACTTTTCCTGATGCTTCACTTGCTAGTGGTCTCTGGATCAAGGATAGGCAACTTCATGTTACCATACTGTGTAAGTTTGTGTGTGTGTGTGTGTGTGTGTGTGTGTGTGTGTGTGTATGTGTGTGTGTGTGTGAGTGATAGATGAATATAAACTTTCATTTGGTGTGTTTTTTGTTGTTGTTGTTCACTTGTTTCAGTCACATCCAGCTCTTCTTGATTCCATTTTGGGTTTTCTGGGCAAAGATCTTGGACTGGTTTGCCATTTCCTTCTCCAGTTCATTTTATAGATGAGGAAAGGTGGCAAACAGGGTTAAGTGACGTGCCCAGGGTCACACAGCTAGGAAGTGTCTGAGGTCAGATTTGAACTCAGTAAGATGAGTCTTCCTGACTCCAGGCCCTGCACTCTATCCATTGTGTCACCTAACTATCCAATTTGATATTAAGTTTCATTGTAGTTTGATGTCATAGTATAAGGAGAAGACTCTAATACAGACTCACTTGGACTTAGTGGATGTCCATGGAAACATAGGCAAAACAGACATTTTTTACTTTTCCACTATTAACTCTGTTGGACGAATATGGCTTACAGTTTTTGATTGGATGAACTCTGGCCCTGCTTCAGGGGCCTTAAGTGATTCTCTTTCTACTACCTTCCTTAGTGCTAGATCCTACAATCAGTAGTTTGTGATTCTGTCCCCCTACCTGAGCTTCATTCAATCCTAGTGTGGATAAGGGACCTGGAGAAATTTTCCACCACACCCTGTGTCTGATTAGGATTGCCACCTCTCAATCAAGCCCATATTTGAGGTATATAATTTTGCCATGTGAACCCCATCTTTGATAATGTTTCCCCACCCCAACATGTCTCCCTCAGCCTCAGGCTGTGGTGAATTTCTTACATGTCAGAACAAACTTCTGTCTGTTTATAGTGCCATAGTATATGGATACGCTTTGTTTGCCTCTTTACTATGTCACATAACAATGAAGCTCGTGATTGTACCTTGCCTCTGACTGCCAAGTTTCTAGCAATCCAGAGTCCAGATATTTGTCTTAACTGGAGCCCTGAAGGGAAATCAATACTACTACGCATATGTGTGCAGTTACCTCCTTTGTTACACGTTGTTATTTAGGTGTGTCCAATTCTTTGTGACTTCATGTACCAAACTGTCTGTGGGTTTTTCTTGGCAAAGATACTTGAATACTCTGCCATTTCCTCCTCTAGTGTATTAAGAGAAACAAAAGTTAAATGATTTGTCCAGGGTCACACAGCTAGTAAACATCTCAGGTCACACTGGAACTCAGGTGTGCCACTGAAGCACCTAGTTGCCTCCTCCCATTACATACTTTTGTGTTTATATATTGTTTTCCCCAGATAGAATGTAAGTTCTCTGAGGGCATGTTTCTGAATACCTAGAATGATGACTTACACATAGCAGACATTTTAATGCTTGTTGGATTGTGTTAAATTAAATCATGTAAAAGTGCAAAAAGTATGGCTTACTCCACAGGTGCCCAGAGATATACCTAGTTAACTTCTTGGATAGTTTGATATATCAACGTCTTGTTATTTTTCTCATAATACATGACAAGGCTTCTGGAATAAAGATCTTTTTTAGAATTCATGAAATTCTCATAATTCCCTGGCTTTGGGGAATCAAATGAAGTCTTTGGTAATCCTAACAGATTTCCAATTCTATTTTAAATGTTGAAAATATTTACTTCTGTGCTGGTAGAGTATCCTGTTTCTCTAATGCATACCTTCTGCAAAAGCTTTTTCCTCTCCTCAATGCTAGTACTTTCCCTCGAAGAATATCTCATTATTTGTAGCTTTTCTGTATGTACATCTTTTTGTATATATACATCTATCTTGTTCACACATAGTTGTTTGCATGTTGTCTCCCTCCGTTGACTTTAAATTCCTAAGGGCAGGGATCATTTTTAGTCTCTGTATCCCCAGACTTAGCACAATACCTGGTACATAAAAGGAACTTATTAATATTAGCTGACTTGTTAGGATAAAGAAAGGAGAGATAAAATTGTCTCAGATCCTTAGAGGTCATGGAGCATAACATCATCACTTTGCATTTTAGTAAACTGAAGCTGATGTAGGCAAAGTTAATTGCTCAAGGTCACACAAAACTAACAGACTAAAAACTAGAATAAGAGCTCCAGTGATCTGACCCCAGTTCTGGCCATTGTATGGCTGTTGTTGCTGTTCAGTCGTTTTCAATTGTGTCTAGATTTTCTAGGCAAAGATACTGGAGTGCTTTGACATTTCCTTCTCCAGCTCATTTTACAGAAGAGGAAACTGAGGCAAACAAAGTTGAGTGACTTGCCCAGAGTCACACAACTAGTAAGTGTCTGAGGCCAGATTTGAACTCAGGAAAAGAGTCTTCCTGATTCCATACTCGTCATTCTATCCACTGTGCCACCTAGCTGCCATCCAGTGTATAGACACTGCATAAATACTTGTTGACTGACTTCTTCCCATTCTCTGAGAATTTAATTTAAAATTATAACTTTTTTTTTTCCTTCCCTAACATTAAATATTGAAATAGTCATAGAATAAAGTGAGAGTTACACATTGGCTTAAAGTCATTCTGTGGAGCAGCCATCTTGGACTCATGAATACAGGTCAGGAATACAAGGGAATTACAGCCACCAGTGAATTTGTATATTTTATCTTCTTTACTGGGCAGCTAGGTGGTGCAACGGATAGAGGAGCCAGGTCTGGAGTCAGGCAGACCTGTGTTCAAATCCAGCCTCTGGCACTTGCTAGCTGTGTAACCTTGGGAAAGTCACTTTACTCTCATCTGTAAAATAAGTTGGAAAAGGAAATAGCAAACCATTCCAATACCGTTGCCAAGAAAACCACAAATCAGGTCACGAAGAATCAGGCATGACTGAAAGGACTGAACAATAACATCTCTACAAAATCATAAGCTCCCTGAAGGCAAATATTCTCCCTTGTTTCTTTTTTGTGTCCCCGCTACGCATAGTAGGCACTTAATAAATGTTTGCTGAATTGGAGAAGAATTGAACTTTCCCCTAGATACCTGTTTTTACGGGTACAGAAAATTATTGGATTGAGAATTATGATAATTTCCCCAAGAAATTATTAGTGCACCATTTATAGGATATTTGACAAAGAATTTAAGTTTAAAAAAAAAAGTAGCTAATGATTCTGAAATGAAACTAAGATCTTCTTCTTCACTCTTTAACACTATCATCCTCTCTACTTTTCAGCTCTGGGAACCATCATCACATCAATAATACTACTTCTACAAGAAAGGTATCTTAATCTTTTCATCTATAGCTCTTACTGTTATGCTTATTGTTATTTCCAAACCAAAATAGCTTTCCCAAAATGACCTCGCCTTTTCTTATTAAAATGCAAGCTCCTTGAATGCAAGAACCATCTTTGCTTAAAGAGATCAGCCCTATGTCCGGTACCTAGCAGACTTTATATACATACTCATTCCCTTCTCTTCCCTTCTTCCTTTTGTATTTATTTTCTCAGGGCTTAACAGAGCTTTTCATTTATTATAAGTGCTTAGTTCATGCTTTTTCATTCATTCACTTTTGAATATGTAAGGAGGGATAGTGTGATATAATGGAAAGAACACTAAATTTGTATTTAGAAAACTGAGGTTTGAAATCTGGTTTTGTTACTTATTCCCTGTATGATCTTTCCAGATCTTTCAAGTGAAGGGATTTGGGCTAGACAATCTGTAAGGTCCCTTTGAACTCTACAGTCTCTGAACCTTGTAAACAATTCACAATGCATAAACTACCTAAAGAAAAACCAAGTAACAAAAAAAAAAAATCATTATCAGATCAGAACCAGAATTTCTCCTCCCTTACCCTCCTATCCCTCTACCCCCATACTAAACCCAGGACAAAAACAATACCACCCAGTTCTGTAGGATGCCAGTAGAGTTCAGCAAATATGATACAAGTCCTCTGCCCACTAAACCATGATGCCTTACCTTCATTCTAGGATTCTTCCATTTACTAAATTTGTTCTTAATACACTTAACTAAATTGTTCTTTGTTAGGCTAAAATATACTTAACAATGTATCTAACCAATGTAATGATAGCTTGACACACACAAACACACACACATACACACACACACACACACTTCTATCACTACTCTTTTTACCTTAAACTGAAACTACCAGTTTGTTTGTTTTAAATTATACATGTTGATGGATGGGTGTTGACACAGTTAATTCAATACAGCAGATATTCCTTAAAAATAATTTAGACTTGGCTCCCAATTCTATCCCATAATATCCTTGTAGCACAGTCTCATAATCATATTTTGCTTAGACTAACTGCTACATTTGGTGAATGTGGATCATTTATATAGCTAGGGTGAAGTAATTCAAAGCAGGCTAGCAGTGAGGAGAAGCCAGGGCAGTATTCAAATCCTACTTAATCATAGCAGCATAATTTAAGGGTTAGAAGCTACATCAGAAACACCTAGTTCAATCATCTCACTTTACAGATAAAGAAACAGAGGACAGAGAAGTTAAATGATTTGCTCAATATCATGCTGTGGAATAATTGAGACTTATTAACTGAGTTTTCCTGTTTCAGATGAACTGATAAACATTAATTTTAAAAAAACCAACTAGCTAATTATATAACAATTCCATTAAGAAACATGCATATTGCAGTCTCTGAAAAAACTCACAAAATAAGTCTTGTCTGATTCTGTCATAGGCTACAGCCAAGCCTAAACATATGACAAAGGAAGAAGTAAATCTGAGAGAACTTAGGATCTAAAAGGAGAAGTCCCAAGGCTGCAGTGTGCTTAGGGTTTCAAAGGGAAAGTGACTAGCTGATTACAGATAGTGACCTGAGGAGAGTGAAAGTTGGTGGACAGCCAACCAATTTAGATCACTCAATGAAGTTACAGACTGGCGTCCTTTTTAACTTACAATTGTAAGAGTTGCTACTTTAATTTATTTATCCCATTAATTGGAAACTTCTCATTTTTTATCAGTTTCATGAAAATGAAGGGTGACATTGGGAGTCAATCAGGATTCAGGAATGTTGGGAAGAAAATTTTTGCATTCACTTATTTAAACTGAATTTAAAATATGGTGTATCCAAAGCGCACATAGTTTTGTTTTGCTTTTTTCTTGAAAACTAATGAACGTTACTTAAGAATCATAACACCATAGACTTAGAATTGTAGGCATGTTAGAAATGATTGAATCTAATTCCTTCACATTACAGATTAAGAAACTGAGACTTACTGTATCAGATTGTGTGCCAATTTGGGGAGGGGAGAAGTGAGGGAGGAGGAGCAAATTTGGAGCTCAAAAGCCTGTGGAACTGAATGGTGTAAACTAAAAATAAATTTTAAAAAAAGAAACTGAGGCTCAAAGAACTTTATCAAGGGTCACACAGCTTTCAAATAACCCAGATAAGTATTCCTTACATCACTAAGTCCAGTGCTGTATCCACTGTGCCATATATAAACTCTCTTATGAAGAGAACACTTAGAAAAGTTGAAATATACCCTACTAAAAAAATTAAGTGTTGTATCTTGAAGAACAATGGGGATTTTGGTGGCTGAACAACTAGGAATCTAACTCAAATAAGCCTAAGCAACATTTCCAACAGGAAGAACTGAAGACTTTTGACCCACCTCCTCATTAATGCACCCAACCCTTCATTAATTGTTTACCAATCAGGACTGATCTCTTCCTGACAGAGGTACTCGCATTTCCAATGTTATTTAAGCATTTGAAGATCTCCATGGTCTTTGTCTTTGGCTACCTAGAGAGACCACTGACCGTGAATTTATTATTTGCTAGCCTAATTAATAAAGTGATTATTAATTAACAAATCGATTGCTAATTACCCAGAAACTGTCTCTTGGACTTTTCATTCAGGCTTTTCATTCATTTCAATGCCCCAAAATTCTTTAAAAGTGAACAAAATGGCAAATTTTACAACCATAAATAAAAGCCTTAAAATATAAATACCTGTAGTAATACATTAAAGCTTATTCAAGTTAAAATGTAATCAAGTAAACAATTAAATATGTAGACAAGACTAATGTCATATCATTTAATGTTTTAAGGGGGAAGGAACAGAAGTCAAGAACCCAGAACAAAAAGC
Source organism: Pseudochirops corinnae (assembly GCA_028646515.1). Taxonomy (NCBI): domain Eukaryota; kingdom Metazoa; phylum Chordata; class Mammalia; order Diprotodontia; family Pseudocheiridae; genus Pseudochirops; species Pseudochirops corinnae. Next base: position 6,880 of record JAQQSV010017205.1, read on the forward strand.
AGCAGAATTTTGCTTCAGGTTCATTTTAAGCCAGGAAATTTTCAGCAGGGCAGGGTCAGTGTCTTTCAGTCTTAGTACCTCTAAGATTATCTTGGACATATCTTGGACATATCTTGGACATGCTTAATAGATGTTTTCTGAGCTACATTCAGTATTTGTGTCACAGCATCAAGGGTAATGTCTTTTATACTGCAAGTATTTAATAAATGCTTGTTGAATTGAATCATTCTGTGTACAGAATTAATTTTCTCAAGCATAACTACCAATGCAACAGCTGCCTGCTCATGAGTAATGGAGATTTCATTTTCCTTTGTGTTCATATGGACAACATCAGAATGGAGCTTCATTCTGAGAGAGCTTGTGAACCAAGGTATCACTTGTACCTGGTTGGCTATGAATGGTCAATGAACAGAATTCATGAAATCACATAAAAGCTCTGTGCTGATTTTCATTCCTTTTCTTTAAAAATATTCACAGGCACTTAAGAATCCATTGTTTGCTTTAAAAAAAACCGAACAGACAATATATTTACACATTCAAGAATAACTACAACAATGGCCTCATTTGGGATTTGATAAATTGGCCAAAGCTTCCTTTTCTAATCGTAAGAATTTCTGTTGCTGTTGCCCTCATTGTTTGTTGTTGTTACTGATTTCCTAGGCTCCCCTTTCAAGTTTGTTGTTGTCATTTTTCAGCCACATCCAAATCTTTGGGGTTTTCTTAGCAAAGATATGGGAGTGGTTGGACATTTTCTTCTCCAGTTCATTGAAAACAGGGTTACGTGACTTACCAGAGTAAGTGTCTGAGGCTAGATTTTAGCTCAGGAAGATTAATTTTCCTGACTTCAGACCCAGCAGTCTATCCATTGGCCACGTAGATTTCCCTTTCTTTAAAGTACTTACATTTAAAAGGGGCAGGTGCTAACATAAAAGTGATCAAATAATCAACCCAAATATTTTACTTATGATGACAAATTTAATATTATTTTTAATGAATCAATAAAATATCAAGTAAATAAAAAGAAAAGTAATGGAAGCTTTAGGACTAGTGGAATTTTAACTAGCTATAGATCTGTCTTAGGGTAATTGGTAATATTATTAACGTCCTAGGGATGTAGTAGATAGAGAATCTGCCTATGAGTCAGGAATCATGCTTCTAGCCCTGACTGTCTGACTGTTAGGCAAGTTGTTTAACCTCTGAGCATTCAGTGCTTAAGTTAACTCTTCAAGAGAAAAGGTTGACCTATATTGCTAAGGAGTAATGTTCCTATCTTTAAGTTCCCTATTCCAAAGAAAACAGGTTCAGACTACATCCCTGAGTTGTTATTGACCAAGTCTGCCAAGACCTCTAGGTTCTTAATGTAACCTCTTCCTCTCTATTTGTCACAAGTATCAAATGAGAAGACAACGTCTGCAGGGATCAAAGAAATATAAATAAAAATAAGCATATGCTGTATTTTTTTAAAATTTTCTGAAAACTTTCATGATTAAAAACTATAATAAAAAAGTCAATATTCTAGAAAACAGTTCTTCACTGGTCAATTTGATTTGGGACTAAAAATCTTGTTTAATTCATAAACAAATGATGAGTTTCACCTTCAAAATTTCTACTGTAATTGGAATCTATCACCCATAACTGCAGCTGGATAACCCTTTTCTTTTTTTCATGAATCTAATGTGCATATTTTGTGTTGTTTCAATGTAGTTAGGAAGCCCTTTATTTCCAGATAATGCCTATGATAAATCCATTGTATTTGCTTTGAGATATGTGGGTCACAGCTGATTAATACAAGAGTAAACCAACATTCAAAGTTGGTATGCTTGTTATAAGAGTAGTAAGGATAGGAGATCTCTTTGTAGTACCAAATCTATCTTAATTTTCCTAAAATAGGATGTGGGGAAGTCCCCTAAGAAAGAAACAGAGAAAGAAAAAAGTAATAGAATCTTGATAGCATTTGTACCTAAGCAAACTACCACATTGAAGTAATTTGCTCTAATTCAATTTATCAGTGAAAGAACACAGACAATTGGAAGCCAAATTAACCTCCATTCAAGAATCTGACTACTTTTGAAATGATAACGCAGAATAAGTTGACATAATGAGAGTGATTGGTTTGTCTTGTAATTTTCAGATCCATTATTTTGATTTCTCAAAGAGGAAGTGACTATGTATTTTAGTCACTACTGGTCAATTTCTGTATCTTTGTATACATGAACATATACATGCCCACTCATAATTTTGCTAATTCCAAAAAGATAAATCCACACATGACTTGCAAATATAGGATTTTATATCATTTTTCAAAAAACAGAAAAGTAAACTATAAAACCCCAACTATATCTGTACATGAAAGCTGCAATGCACCAAACTTCTTTAATTCAGAAAGTCAGAGGTTCCTCTTGCTTCCATAGTGCAAAAACAAATCTTTAAAGCACAAGCACTGGCAATAATACAAAGAAAAGTTAGAAAATGTAGTGGCCATTATTTCTTGATTCACATAATCAATCACAGAGTTAGAATGAACCTCAGAGGTTTTATCATTCAAATTATAACTAGGTGCTAAATAAATAAACACTTGCTGATTTATTGAATGATTTGAGGCAGCTGGTTAGCAGAGTAGATAGTGGCTGGGCTGTGAATCTGGAAGATTTGATTTTAAATCCAGCCTCAGACACTTACTGTGTGATCTTAAGCAAGTCACAATCTCTGCCTCAGTTTCCTTAATAACAAATGAGATAACATCAGTGAAGTACTTAGCAGAGTGCCTGGCATACAATAAGCCCTTAATATATGCTTGTTTTCTTGACTAAACAAGAATTCATTCTACAAAATACTTGAAAAAATAGTCTTCCAGGCTTTGCATGAAGATGTCTAATAAAGGGAAATCCCTGCTTCCTGTACCCTGTGACTACCTCCTTGGGACATCACTAATTATTAGGAAGTTTTTCATTTGATTAAACTGAAATTTGCTTTTGTGAAATTTCCAACCATTGCTCCAACCTAGTTGGAGCCCCTTGGTCCTTCTGGAGCCAAGCAGAAAAAATCTAATTGCTCTTCTACATGACAGCCTGTCAAAAAAATGGAGTTGGCTAACTCACCTCCTAAGCCTTGTCTTCTCTAAGTTAAATATCTCTAATTCCTTTAACCTACACACATGGTTATTAAGGCCCTTAACCAGCTTCATATACATACATATATCTATACATCTATAGCTATATCTATATCTATCTATCTATATATCCCCTAATTTATCGAATTATCTCCTGAAATGTGTTGTTCAGAAATGAACTTAATGCTCTAGATATTCTCTGATCAAGGTCCAGAATAGCAGTGCCAACATGGTTATCATGCACCCTGTGCCCCTTGATATGTTCTACTAAGTTGGGAAAGCTTCAACTCTGGGCAATGTCTCCCAGGGACCAGCTGCTACAGCTTGTATACAACACAAGATATCAGGTTGGGTGTTACCAGAGGACAATCTTGAATTGTAGTCAAAGAAGTTAAAATTTTAGTTGGTAGACAAAAAAAAAAGAGCCCTTGAAGAGATTTGCGCAAAGGAATATGATGAATAGATTTGTACATAAAGGACAAAAATATGACACCACTATAAAGGATTGTGTAAGGAGGGAAGCCAGAATACCTGCTAGGAGACTAGAGGAAGAGATAGTGTGGGTGATAATAAGAAGCTATACAGGCTAAGTGGCAGAGCTAAAAGACAGAAAGGATTAGACACAAGATGTGTTAAAGAGAAAAATCAAGCAGTACATAACAGATTAAGAATTTCACATAAAATCCTCTTTTTCTATTTTACTTTAAGTATGGAAATATTATTTTATGTTTGTTTAGATTTTTTTTAAAGGGGGATAATGATGAAGTAGAAAAAAGTAGGTTTGGAAACAGATTGGATTTGAGGGAAAAGGGCTTAGATTTCTAATTTCAGACACCTGGATAAATGGTGGTACTGATAACACAGATAAATTAATCAGAAGGAGAAAGTTTTGTGGAAAATAAAATAAGCTTGGTTTTGGACATGATGAGTTTCAGGTGTGAGTGGACTACTTAGGTGGAAAAGTTCTTTAGGACAAAGATTTAGGAAATGTCTGTGTAGAGGTGGTAGGTAGAACCATGAGAATGAATGAGATCACTAAGGGTGAATAAAGGGAAGTACATTGAGACAGATCCTTGTGCTATACCTTGGTGAAACTTAATGGTTTCAGACACAGAGAATAGAGCTGGAAGGAACCTTAGAAGTAATCTTGTTCTGTCCTTCATTTTATAGAAGAACTGAGATCCTCCAAGTGGCTTCCCCATTTTTCCAAAGGCCGTAAGTAGCAGAACTTGACATTGAATTTAAGGTCGTCTAACTCTGAATTTGTAATGCCAAGCAAAGGCAACTTCCCAGGTTCGGATCAGCAGCATAGTAAACCCCCTTTATTCAGCAAACATTCACAGAACAGAGAAAGTCAAAATACAGTGTAACTTGTTCCTTTAGCAAAAAAGTTCTCAATTCAATTGCTAAGTATCAAGGTCCAAGTATCCCACCCCTGGCCAGTACATTAGTCAAAGCAGCCCACTCCTGGGCAGTACATTGGTCAACAAAGTCTCTTATCTCAAATGGAGATTAGTCTCCAATCATAAACAAAGTGCATTCATTTGGTCAATCACAGAGCACAAAAAACTCAAAGGCTTCCCACCCCTGAATCTCAAAAGGGGCAGGAGAACACAAAAGGCCATCCACCCTTAAGTTACAACAAGGTTAAGATATCATCTCAGCATTGAAT
>JAQQSV010017206.1:0-10000 GCA_028646515.1 Pseudochirops corinnae
CCATTTCTTATAGCACAATAGTATTCCATTACATTCATATACCATAGCTTGTTCAGCCATTCCCCAATTGATGGGCATCCCCTATATTTCCAGTTTTTTGCAACCACAAAGAGAGCTGCAATAAATAAAAAGTAAGAAATTTTTAAAAGTCTGTGACAATAAATTTAGGTGGAAGCATCTATGGAGCCTGAAATCTGTGCATGTGTGTGTGTGTGTGTGTGTGTGTGTGTGTGTGTACCTGTACTTATATGCAAATATATCTTTCAGATCTATAAATAGGAGAAGAGATCCTGACCAAAAAAAATTGTGAGAGAATCAGAGAAAAGAGACTTTCTATTAAATAAAATTAATTTTTTTAGTTTTTCACAATCAAAAGTAAATCAGATAGTATTTGAAGGGAAATATATTGCTAGGAAAAAAATTCCTTACCACAAGTTTCTTATTTCTAAGATATATAAGGAATTGAATCAAATTTTTAAGAATAAGAGCCTTTCTTCAAATGCTAAATGTTTAAAACAGTATCCAAAGGAAAACGTCCAAGGTATCAAGTCACATGAAAAAAAAAGTTTCATCTCACCAATGATTAGGAAAATATAAGATAAAACCAAATTTCAGTTATAGCATTGTATAATAATTATACATGGCTCACAGGGTTGTTGTGAAGATCACATGGCATTATACATGTAAAGTACTAAGTCTTAAAACACTATATAAATGCTAGTTAGTTAGCTATTGCTATTTTTACACTCATTTGATATGCAAAGTTAAGGAAAGGAAATGACAAATATTCAGGAGGTTTTGGGAAAATGGGCATATTTATATTAGGTTGATAGAGTTCTGAATTTTTCTAGCAATTCTGGAAAACAATTTGGAACTATGCCCCTCAAAAGTTACTAAATTGTGTATATACTTTATCTGAGCTATGCCATTCCTATGTCTGTGTCCTAGAGAGATCAAATGAAGAGAATGGGTCATATGTGAATATGTATGTGTGCAGGTATAGTGCAAAAGAATTGGAAACTAAGGGGTGGAGGAATATGGAACAAATCATGACTTATGAATTAGTGGAATACTATCTATATACACATATATGTTTGTATGTATGTATGTATATATATATATATATATATATATATATACATATATATATATAAATATATATACTACATTGCATTAAGAAATTACAAGTGAGACAGTTTCAGAAATAACCTGAGATTTGCATGAACCAATGCAGAGTAAAAAGACCAAAACCAAAAGAACAATTTGTACAACAATAATATTATAAAGATAAATAACATTTTATAGATTTAAGTTCATGCAAGGCAACAAAAAACTATTAAAGAGAAGTGATGATGAACACAGTTATTCATTTTCACATAGAGAGGTGAGGAATTCAAGATTAAGAATGAGACATAACACTTAGGAAATATGTTTTGCCTTGACTCCTACTTATCATAAGAGTTTTCTTATTGTTTATTTATTTTTTATTTTTATTACTTTTTTCTTTCATTCTTATTCTTCTTTTATTATTTTAAAGGGGAGAAGTGGAACAGAGAGTCTATATTTAAAATTTATTTTAAAATATAAATTAATTATAAACCAAAAGGAATAAAATTAGATTAAAATAGTTGTATTCATTTCTGAAAATGCCACCTTAACATACTTAAACAAACAATTGGTACTGAAAAATGTGAAATGGATTAAAAGGATAGACATTGACACATACCGTTATCATTTCCTAAATAAGTTTAAACATTGTCAGTCAAATACCAGGACAACTAGCACAAAAGAACCTTGAAATTTTCTCAAGCAGCAATCTCTTGACTTCCTTGCTAATCAGAGTCATACTTTTAAATAAGGAAATCCACACTAACACACTCTTCACATTTTTAAAAAAATAATTTTAACTATTATTAATGATGAGAAGGATTGTTCATAAGACAATGAGAAACAGCAGAGAAAAAATAATTTTAAAGTAAGCATGGAGAAATATCCTAATCTCTACAAATTTATGAAGGCATTTATGGATGAAACTAAAGGATTAACAACAACTATCAAAGTATCATCATCATCACCACTGCCATTATTGTCATCATAGCTGTTATCATCATCATCATCATCATCATCATCATCATCATCATCATCATCATCATCACCAAAATGAGACAAAAGTTGTAAATGTATATTTATGAGAAAGAGCTAATAAAGCTGTGGTTTCCAATCTAGATTAGACATGTAGGTAGTGTAGGGAATAAAGTGTGAGACTAAGAGACAGGAAGACCTGAGTTTGAATCCTGTCTCACATACTTACCAACTATATGACCCTGGAAAAGCCACTTAAACACTCAGCCTCAGTTTCCTTATCTGTAATTTTAAGAGAAGAGTAGTACCTATTTATCATTAATTCAGAGTTGTTATAATCAAATGAGATACTATATGCAAATGACTTTATTAATCTTAAGTTGTTATATATTTTAATATGCTTATAATAAACTCTTTTGACCATTAAGAATGACCACCTCTTTTGAAATCTAATTTCACAATCACTGGTGAAGACTTCCTACTTTCTATATGAAGTAGAAATGGCTCTAAAGAAAAAAAAAGTATAAAAAACCATTAACCTGGTATAAACCAAGGAAGTTCATATAAGACAGAACATTTTTAAGAACATTGAAAAATTGAACCTCAATGTAGACGAAAAAAGAATATCAAAGAGTATGTCTTTAGATGTCATACCTTTTGTCATTTCAGTATAGGGTTTTCTAGGCAATGATACGGGAGTGATTTGCCATTTTCTTTTCCAGTGGATCACCTTTTGTCTGAATTCTCCACTATGACCTATCTTTCACAGGTAACCCTGCATGGCATAGCTCATAGTTTCATTGGGCTATGCAAGTCCCTCCACCATGACAAGGCAGTGATCTAGGACAGATGGTTCTTGAATTATGTTTCCTCATTCAGTGTCGTTTTGATAATAGATATCTCATATGATATTCTACTTTTTATGTTTTTAATATTGTTTTAGTTGTTGTTGTTTTATTCTTAAATTTCTGACCAATATGGTTTTGGGTTTTCCATTATTTTTTAACTGTCCTATATATTTACAAGAGCTGTAAATTCACTGTTAAAATCTCTTATTTCAACACTTCCTTTATTTTTTCTTCAATTAATTATGAAGGCTGTTGAAAACATTTATTATTTCTTCAGGGTTTGCATTTATAATCATTGCAAATATTATTATTTTCTTCTGAGAGTTTGTCTTGGGGTCCTTTTAAATCACACTATTCCTTCATCTGATTTGGATTTTTCTTGTGTTTAAGTCTGGTATCCTAAGTGGAGGCTTAGGATATGATTCTATCCTCTACGATCTTCTTTTGCATTTCTAGAGTGGAATGCCATTGTGTTTTGACTAGGTCCTATATCTTACAGTATTGACATCGCTGCCCTTTTACAATTCTGGATGATTCAGTTGTTTCTTTGTCCCCCTTCTCCTATTGTACTCCTGGTCTATGGAAATGGCTGAGTGCAGGCCCTGTCTCCATCTATAACTCCATTTTGTGACCAGGACCTGGAGCTGAGGCTGAAACTCAGCACTCCTCACTGTAGCTAGCCCTTATCAAGCAGACTTTATATTGCATTGTGACCTAACTACTATCAGAGACAGTGTTGGCTTCAATGTCATCTCCTAGAAGATTCTAGACTGGGAATTGATGTTGCTTTTGCTTTCAATTGTCAGCCCCCTACTGGGAAATCTTTAGTCTTAAAAATGTCCTCAGGTTAGAGTTCATTTTCCAGTATAGCCCTGGACTATGGTGGAGCTCATTCATACACATGTACATGCACACACACAGTGTTCTACTAACTGTGCCACCTAGCCACACCTGCTCTTTATTATTCTTGAGGTCATTCATGGGAGAGCTAGATATATTTGTATGTATGTCATGTTTGGTGTTCTTACTGACCATGCCATCTTGGAAGCATTCAGCCTCTTTAAGGAACATTGTAGACATTCCCAGATCTATACCCCACCCTGACTCTGTATCCCTTCTCAGGCCAAACTGCTTTCTACTCTAAGATTAGAGACCTACATGAACAGATGGGATTCAAAAGAGAAACCAAGCCTCCATCTGGTTCATGATCAGGGGGGTGCTAGTCAAGAAAAATCCTAGAAGAGGAACAAGATGGTGGTGTAGGATCAGCAAGATACTGCAGCTCCCACATAGCCACCTCAAATACCCATAAAATATGATGCTAAACAAATTTTAGGGCTCTAAAACTCACACAAATACACCTCCTGCAGAAGGAAGCTCAGCTCAAAGGGATCATTACAACTCCGGGAGCCAAAACCAGCCCAGCCTGAAACCGCAGCATGGCCCTGGGGGTGGCCAGGACAAGCCCCAGCTGGAGCCTAAAGGAGAATGGATCAGCGGCAGCTGTGGCAGTTTCCAGAATTATCGAGCCATAAGAAACAAGGACTGAATGAAAAGTTAGTGGATCTCAGCTAAACTTGGGGAAGAGAAGTGGGTCTGGCCAAACTGCCTCCAGGGCAAGGAAGCAGCAGAAGCAGGCAGTCCTGCAGATACCTCCACATAGCTGCTTCAGAGCTCCCAGCCCTGCAGACGGCAGGGAGGCCAAGCAATTGTTCAGAGGCCAAGTGCTCTTGTGTTGAGTGGCCTGGATCCAGATCATGGTCTTGGGTGGTGGTCCTCAGGTGCGTTTTCAGTGAGCCAAAGCTGGTGCAGGCTTCAAAAAATCACAGCCCCCTAATAACTCCAGCACCTGGGAAAACCTCAGTGATTTGGGATAGAGCTTTCCCCTCTGGAAGCAGAGTTCAACAGAGCTAAAAAATCATTGACTAGCCATCATGAGCAGGCAAAGGAAGCAAAGTAAGAACAGCAATCAAATTCTAGATTACTTCTTTGGGGACAAGAATGATCAAAGCATGAAATGGGAGGAAGACAACACAGTCAGAACTCCCACACCAAAAGCTTCCAAGAAACATGAATACTGCCTAAAAGCCATAGATCAGCTTAAGAAGGACTGTGAAAACCAAATGAGAGAAGTGGAAGAAAAATTTGGGAGAGAAATAAGAACGATGCAAGAAAATCATATAAAGAGAGTCAGCAACCTGATGGAAGAAAATGACACCTTAAAAAATAGATTAACACAAATGGCAAAAGAAGCACAAAAAGCCAATGAGGATAAGAAAGCCTTAATAAGTCAAATTTTCCAGATGAAAAAAGAATCTCAAAAGCTTTCTGAAGAGAATAATTCCTTCAGAATTAGAGTGGAGCAAATAGAAGCAAATGACTTTCTGAGAAATCAAGATACTATTAAACAGATCCAAACAAATAAAAAAAAAGAAGGCAATGTGAAATATCTCCTTGAAAAAAACCACTGACCTGGAAAACATATCTAGAAGAGACAATTTAAAAATTATTGGACTACCTAAAAGCCAAGATCAAAAAAAGAACTTAGAAAGCATCCTTCAAGAAATTCTCAAGGAAAATTGCCTGGATATTTTAGAACCAGAGGGCAAAATAGAACTTGAAAGAATTCACCGATCACCTCTTGAAATGATCCCCAAAAGAAAACTACTAGGGATAGTATAGCCAGGTTCTGGCAGATCAAGGAGAAAATATTACAAGATACCAAGAAGAAGCACTTTGAGTATTGTGGAAACACAATTAGGATAACCCAGCATCTAGAAGCTTTTGCATTAAGGGATCGAAGGGCCTGCAAATATGATATTCCAGAGATCAAGGGAGCTAAGATTAAAACCAAGAATAACCTGCCCAGCAAAATTGAGTACTGTGTTCCAGGGGAAAATATAGTCATTCAGTGAGGTGGAGGAATTTCAAACATTCTTGCTGAAAAAAACAGAAATGAAAACAAAGTTTGACACTCTAACACAAGAAGCATGAGAAGGTAAATATGGAAAAGAAATCATAAGGAACTTATCAAAGTTGAACTATTTACATGCCAACATGGAAAAGTGATAATTGTAACTGATGAAACTTTTCTCAGTATGAGGATAGGTGAAGGGAATAAAAATGTATATATGCATATACATACACATATGTCTATATAGGAGGGTTTATATATGGTTACAAATACGTATCTGAGTATGTGTATATATGAATACATAGAGGGCACAAGATCAATTGAATAGGAAAGGACAGTACTCTATAAGGTGAAATTTGCAGGTGTGAGAGGATTAGAATGAGAGGAGACATGGAGAGACAGAATGGGGTCAATCACCTCATAGAAGAGGCAAAGGATCATTGCTACAATGGAGGGGAAGAACAGGAAGGCAAAAGGGAAGGGGTTAAGCTTACTCTCATTGAACTTGGCTTAGGGAAGGAAGGACATAAACTCTAAACTGGGTATCTTGCCACACAGGAGAGTAGGGGGAATGGTGATGAGAGGTGGGATGACAGAGGGGAGGGCATGGTGGGGGGAAGGGTTAATGGAAGTACACACTTCTGTAAAGGGACAGAGACAGGGACAGGGTAGAGAATAGAATAAGGTGGGGTGGGATAGGAAGGAGGGACATATAATCAGTCTCTCACAATATGCCCACTCTAGAGAGGTTCTGTATAATTACACATGTACAGTCTGCATTTAATTGCTTGTCCCTCCAGTGGGGGTGTGTGATGACGGAGGAAGGGAAAGAATCTAGAATTTAAAGTTCTGTAATCAAATGTTAAAAATATATATATATATATATATATACATACTATTATTATTATTATTATTATTATTAATAACTATAATCAACTGGCAATTAAGATACACAGGCACTGTGGGAGGGAGATCTATCCTGCCCCACAGGAAAGTCAGAGGGTCAAGGGGGAGGATATGGGAGAAAGCAGATTGGGGGAGGGGTTATACAGTGGAATGGCTGTTTTGAGGTGTTGGGTAGGGGAAAGATGGGGAGAAAATCTGTAACTCAAAATTTCATGGAAATGAATGATATAAACAAGAAAATAAATTAATTAATTAAAAATAATACTAAAAAAAAGAAAAAAAATTAAAAAGAAGTATCCCAAAACTTGACCCCTTGTAAACTTCATATTAAAGCACTCCTCCTAATCCAGAGTCCAGTCTGTCAAAGTGCTCCAAATTTTCCTTCTTTTCACCTTGTACATACATGTAAGTGTACCACTTAAATTGCTATAATATTGTACCTACCCCAAGTATCCCTGCAATAAATACTCTATTATGTGTGTAAGACCTATACAGTGCTTGACATATTCCTTGATATAAAAAAACCAGAAAGATTTTATCCCTCCTCTGATGTCGATACTGAATATCTGGCTAGTACTACTTTAGATGTGAACTGGAACCAGGTCTATGACTAGGCTGCAGTGGCAGTTGCACCAGCCAACTGATCTGAGCCATGGTAGAAGCTAAAGATAAGGGATCAAAGCAGAACTATGTGACCTCAGATGGGGCTTGCTTGGGAAACAGAACAGATCAGGTTGGAACTTATGGTTTTGCCATCTCTCCTGAAAGTCCCCAAATTCTTTTTCTTGTTGTTGTTGTTGTACTTCAAAGTATTATAAGAAAAGCTAAGAACAAAGTTGGTCCTACCTTTTCTGTTACCTAATCTCAAACTCTGCCTCCATAAAATGCGCTAAAATTATGTTATTTGCTGAAAGAATTTGCATTGTACATTTGGCTGGAAATGAAAGAAATAAAAGCAAAAATCTCTATTTTCAAATAAACTTTATTTGTTACAATTTAACCTGATAAAACTCACTCTTGCTCTTCTCACACCACTAAACTTTCATAGATTTTTCTTGTCACCAGGCAAGAAGAAGTTGTATATTGGAAAGGGTAGGTGGCGCAGTGAATAGAGCACTGGGCCTGGAGTCAGGAGGACCTGAGTTCAAATCTGGCCTCAGACAATTAACACAAAAAACAAGTCGTGTGACCATGGGAAATCACTTAACTCCATTTGCCCTTCAAAAAGAAAAAAAAAAAAAGTCATATAGACCAGTGTTGGCAAATTCAACCATTTATTTCTCCTTTTTCAGTTGTTTTTGGATTATTTTACTATTCATTGGTGTTAACATTAGTTTGATTATATTGAAACGTAAAAATATTAAAATTCAAATTTGCCAGCTTTTTGATATTGGTTCCTAATTCTCCTGTGAGTCAAAGTCATGATACGTCATGACTATTTTTAGGATTATTGAAAGTATATTTTTAGTCTACAGTAATTATAGTATTTTATATTCTAATGTACTCTTAAAATTATGTATTTCCAAATATGCCTGTCCATAATGAATATATTTTAAATGAACATCTTGAAATTTTGATTAAAATCATACATTGATTATATGTCATTTGGAATTATACATCTACTTTGTCCATCTCTCAATATTTCATGAATAACTGATAATCGACTGCAATTAACTACATTGTAAGAATATTGACCATCACCCAGAAGCCCCAGATGGTACTCAATGACAATGTCAATCTACTTAATTTCATTAGTCTTTCTAAGCACATAAAATCTGTCCTCAATAGCCTTCCCTGCCTGCTGATTCACTTCTAAATACAATCCAGGGTACTGACATTTTGATTTATAATAGTGTCAGAGTATTGAATGCTATGTGGTAAGTACCAAAGCAAAGGGTGCCTTATTTTTCTGTTTCTGGAGTACAATCTGTTTTGACCTCAACTTTAGAAATTACGTAGTTTGAGAGGGCAATTAAGCCTTGAGATTATCTGAAGTAAGGGTGAAGAGTCAGTTCCAAACTCAAGATAATCTCAATCTAGAACCTTCCTAAAATGACCTCAGGATTAAACCAAAGTTTGGGTTTTATTTTATGTAAATGTACTTTCAGCACTTTTATTAAAAAATAGAAACCTAGGCTAATCTTATAGTAGCCCTAAAACTCTAAGGTATTCTTAGAATTAAACATGTCCTTTTTATTTCATTCTTTTAATTTAGCACAGGGCAAGTTACTTGGCATCTGTAGTCAAAATAATGTAAATAAAATGGTAGAATATACTGAAATGTTTTCTCCACATTTTTTAATAAAATAATTTACTAATAATTATTCAGTGCCTTCTCATTCGTTAGGAATAAGACCGATAGTAGCATCCTATTTATTTATATCCATGTTGAGATCAAACGAAAGACCCATAGTTCATTGAAAAGATAAAAGATTTTCATAATCTTTACATAAAAAAGATATTTATTGAAATTACAATAGCCTTTGTACAATGGCTTTTGGTTGGCTTGCTGTCATCCTCTTCATAGGGAAATAGATGCACAGTGATTTTGGTTCTCTGAGATTATCAACTTAGTTTAAAGGGTAGGACTTTAGCTACACATTGTTTGGGCATTTTTATGCCCTTAAACTATCAGGATGTCATATCAATGCAGTCAAAGGTTACCTCAAAGTTCAGTCAAGGGAGAAACTGTCTAACCCTTGCCCTTTACCCAGGCAAATCAAATGCTGTATTTGTTGCCTTTTAAGGACTCTATCTAGCTTAATCCTTACTGTGTATGTGGTGTGTGTGTGTGTTGGGGGGAAAACCGTTCACTCCTGGCTTCACTGTCTTCCTTTATGCACCAGCTTAACTCTTACCCTCTGCCAGAAGTCTTTCCCAATATTGCTTAAATTTAGTTACTCTCTTGTTGATTATTTCTATTTTATCCTATATGAAGAGTTTTTACATTTAATAAAGGACCATGGAAACGTAGATAAAAAATAATTAATTAAAAAACTAATCAGAAACTAAATAATCTAATACTAAAGAATGAGTGAGTCAAAGGACAAATTATAAAAGCAGTCAATAATTTCATTAAAGAGAATGGCACCAATGAGACAACATTCCAAAATTTGTGGGAGGCAGCCAAAGCAGTACTTAAAGGGGAAATTTTTATCTCTAAATATATGTATCAATGAAAAGAGAAAGAACAGATCAATGAATTGGGCATGCAACTGAAAAAAAAAACTTTAAAAAGAACAAATTAAAA
>JAQQSV010017207.1:0-11659 GCA_028646515.1 Pseudochirops corinnae
CATTCCTGGAAAACAAGCCTGGCGCCACAGGCTCCACGTGACCACATTCAGCCTATTACAGAAAAAAGTATACTTTCAAATATCCAAGGGTCCTCAGAGTCAAGTAGTCACTTTAGCAAAGGGCCTAGGGGCAGGGAAGATCTTCAGATTCCCATAACACTATGCTGGTAATCTGAACCTTGGAAGTTGCCTTTGCTTGGCATTACAGAGTCAAGAATTCATTTTTTAAAAGGATTATCTGTTATCATAAGGTAATTTTTACTGGAAAATAAGTGATTGTTCTATGTATAAATTCATTTTTATTTGTTTAAGCTTACATAAAAAATCAGCTATTATTGCTACTTCCAAATAGACATCTATGTTGCCATTATTGAAACCTGAGAACCACATTTCCCCAAGACTTAATCTTGCTGAGTATTATTGATACTATCACACATAGCTATTCAAGACAAGAGTTTTTACAACCCTCATGAAGCATTCAGAAAACCTTCTACTTAAGAAATACTACTTAATGAACTGTCCAAATCATAATTTTAGATAGTACTTAGAGGGAAAAAACAACACAACAATAATAATGATAGTATCTTACATTGTACTTTAAGGCTTGTAAAGAGCTTAATATAAGTTATCTCAAATGACCCTCATAGCACTGGGAAATGTTTTATATTATTATTGCTGTTGCCATTATTATTATTATTCCTGTTATACAGATGAAAAATTTGAGGCAAACAGAAATTAAATTACTTATCTATGGTCATATAGTTACTAAGTGTCTAAGGTTGGATTTGAACTTAGGTGTTCCCACCTCCAGATCCAGAGCTCTATACAGTAAATGACTTAACTGCCACAACGTTCTGAAAATCTCTGAAACATCAACTACATAATGTGCTTAAAGAAAATAGAAATATTTTTTTAACTTAAAAATTTTAAAAACAAGGAAGTGTAGAATGTATCCTGTCTATTCTACTTCTTATTCTGGTAGTTCAATTCATTCATTCATAAAAACCTTTAATTCAAAATTTCATCAGTGTTGCTATTCCTTTCACCAATACATATGATGAACACACCAATATCCCTTAATGACTTAACAGATAATCTTTGCTAATTGCTGTGGTCAAAAACCTTCTTTACCTGATAATCCAACTTACTTTAATTAACACATCCAAATTTAGCAAGGATGTTTGGACCACAGGTACACAGTCCATACCCAAAGCCTTCCTAACTTGGTAAGTAGAACCTATTAGAGTTTATACTCAGGGATGGGCTGGTAAATGTTTTACAACCAGCTCTCTGGGGCGGGGGGGAGTATTACTACCAGATACACTTTTAAGTTCAATCTACATTATTATTTTTTCTATCATTTTCTTAAAACTAGGCAATCAATAAAACAATAAATCAAGCCCTGAGGTATAGCTTTTGTAGACATCTAAGATGGAAATGGCTATGCAGAAAATTTAATAATTGGCTCTCTGGAGTCAGCACAAGCTATCTCCAGCACACTCCTGCTTATATTCCCCTGTCATAGCCATCATAACCCAAGTCATCGCCATCAGACAATAAGGCTTAAGCATGTACTTCACTGAAATTACTTAAATACCGCCCTTATTTGTTTTTAAATTTCATGCCATCAATCAATCAAAAAGCATTTTTTAAGCACCTATTATATGCTGGACACTGTGCTACATTTTTATTATGCAAATACAATAAATAAAATGATCCCTACTCATGTAATATTGCATGTATGTGCTATATTTCATATAAGGAATTCATGGTTCTTTAGAGATTCAATCAGTCTTCACAATAACCCTTAAGCAGACATGAATTGCAAATAATGACATTTCATCTCAGACCTACACACCTTAGAGAGGTAAGACTAAAGACTAAAGAAATCTGTTATCACCAAGAGAAAGGCTGACACCAATGAGCACTACTAAACATCCATGTGCTTGCTCCATAATAGAACTAAGTCACTGTTAGAAACACTGAATTTACTCACAGATGGCAAGGAACACAAATAACTTGATTCATCTCACAGATTTTATCTTCTACTTTTTAGTACATCAAATATCCATGATTTCATTAATATATGAAGATACTCCCTCTGATAACACAGATTGAAACCTCACTAAGACTTAGCAGACAGTTGTGAGTACTGTAGCTGAAAAAAAAAAATCATCCATTGGGCAAACTTTATAGGCAAACTTCATGCCTTCCATTATGTACTGTATTTGTATTGGAAATAGAGATTTTCATGTTCTAGCATGAAAAAAATTATTAAAATATATTCTATCACCATTGACCTAATGAGTTTATTGAGTAATAATTACTGCTCCAATGTTTCCAGAACACCTTACTTTTTAAAAAGGCTAACAGAAACTGGAGATAGCCATGCCATTTGTCCCATTAATTAGGAAGGCAACAAGAAAAAAATCCAAGATATTTAATGTATTCATGTCTTTCCAAATTACTATAAATCAATAGAATCATAGGATTGCCATAACCAAAAAAAAAAATCACTATAACCACCAAAAAAAAAATTAGACTCAAAGCCCTATATCAACAATCTCATAATTTTTTATAAACTCTATTCCATAAATTGGACATCCAATTCACAAAATTTCAGAAACTGAAGGGACTTCAGTAGTCATCAAACCAACCTACACCTGAAAAAGAATCCTCTCTACAACATATCAAAAAATTGGCCTTTGTTCAAAGATGCTTTATGGAAAGAAAACCATTATGTACTCAACGAAGTCATTCTACTTTTTAGATGTTGCTTCAATTACTTTTCTCGTTTTCACTACAAGATGCATATTGAGTGAAAAGTACACATCAGGACAAAAAGTACAATATCAGTACATAAGCATTCAAATAAGCAAAGGTTGTCAAAGACACTGGTTTGATTTATAAGGCAAAAACATCAGAAAAATGACTATGCAATTACAACCTCAAGTAGAGGGAGAAATGGCCAGTTTTCCTCTCATGTATCCATAAAACTAGAGAATTTAATGAAAATGAACTTAGGTGAAGGATCATTGTAGTAGTCCCCAAAAAAGCAAAAGTCCAAGTTTTTATCCCACAAAAAGTCAAAAACTTCCTCTCCTAATCCCTAGTCATACTGATGGGTCGGTCCTCAGAACTTAGCTGGCTATTCTCCTTCCAGGGTTTAAAAGATAACCTGAAGCACTATCTATTCTGACCTATGGAAGGTAACAAGGCCATACCTAGTTCATTCCAACTTCAATATTCACCCACCTACTATCAGGAAAGAATAAACACAAGGACTGAAGAAACAAAGGGTCATGCATCCACAGTCACAGCATATCATGAAGGGAGATGAGGTAGTGAACGCTACCTCTCTCCCCTGTTAGAAGTTCATGACTTTTTTTGAGTTTTATTCTGTCCATGTGTTTTGTACACACACTCAATTCCAGCCCAGCAGCCAATTAAAAAGTCCTTCATCATGATTCTGTAAGCAAATAGTCACAGGACACCAAATCCAAAATAGGAAGAGCTCTTCCATCACATTACACATTCCCAAATGCAGGATCACCAAGTCTCCATGAGTTGATACATGACAGAGTATACAATATAAGCTCAAGGAACTGTGCTTCCATTGGCCAGCAAGGCCTTTACCATCCTGGTTGCTCTCCCCTGAACACTCTCCAGCTTATCAATGTCTTTCCAAAACCACAGCATTCAAAACTGAAATAAATCTAGAAAGAATGCAACAACCCTATCACTACTAGGCAAAGAAATTCCTATTTATTTCCTAAAGAAGCAAAGACCAATTTAGTTTTTTTGGCTTCTGTATCACACTGCTGGTTAAAATTTGGCTTGCAGCTCACCAAAACCCCCAGATCTTTTTCAGATCCCCATGCCCGTTTTGTACATGGGAAGTTCTTTTAACCTAAGTACAAGATTGTATTCCCATTAAATTTCACTTAATACAATATTTTAGCCTGTTACAATCTTTTTGGATGCCATCCAGTGGGTCAGCTCTCCCTCTTAGCTTTGCGTCAATGCAAATTGATAAGTTTGTTATCTATGTCATTACCCATGTCATTGACAGACATGTTAAACATCACAAGACCAATAACAAATTCCTAGATATTACTCTTGCTTTTTATTACCTAGTTATTTCACATTTATTTTTTTTTCTTCAAGATCACAGGATTTAAGAATTTAAAGGGACTTTGAAAATCAACTAGTCCAACTACCTCATTACACAGATTAGAAAACTGAAGTCCAGAAAGTTTAGCACTTTATATCCATAGTCCTCTGCCTCATTGTATGGGATTGAACCCAAACAAGTCTCTGAATTGAATTGGTGAATTCCCTACACTTCCCATTCTTTCAGTATCTCTCACCCGTGTTCCCTTCCCTATCAACAATGTGAACAATTTTTTAGATGGAGCTACGAATAGAGTTGGAACCACTCTGACTTGAATCCTTGACTGCAATAGCTAGCAAGCTTAACTCTGTCATATAAGTTTTATTTTAAAATAAACTTATCTTAAATTAGGCATGAAGAAGCCTCCACATTTATTATATACCAATAATGGTCTCAACTTATTTTATACCCGAACTTTTATTTAAAACAAAAAAATATGTCAAGTACACTAACATGAATATTTATAGAGTTATCAGATGTTTCCTTACTTTAAAAAAACTCTAAAGTTATGATAGACAGCACTTTAAAAATAATTAAAATATTTTCCCCACTATTATTGATATATGAAATACACTATAAAATTTCATTGTATTGAACACTTCTACAAAGAAGAACATTACTCAATAAAGCTATTTCCACCTTTGATACTCTTATAAAAGTCCTATGATCTGGTTACAATGAAATATATACAGTATTCATTCAAAAAATAAGTATAACTGATTTGAGGCATTTGCACTGTAGTGCTTGCCATACTACTCAAAATTGTTACCCTATGTGAAGCAATTATCATTTTTCCATATTCACTTTACCAAAAATATATCAAAATCACACAATCTCAATTCCTAGGTAACATAACAAAGCAAAAGAAATATCTAGGAGTTTGTAGGATGAAAGATATAAAGTCAACACCTCCCCATTTCCAACATTTGTTTCAGGGCTTTTCTTTTTCTTTTCTTTTTCTTTAAATTTCATTTTATTTAATCCAATTTGGTAGACAATTAACATTTTCCACGAACTCGGGATGCAGAAACTTTCATAGGCTTCACAATTTTTTGTTTAGGTGCTGCCTTTGTAGGAGCCTTAGCAGCAGATGCAGCTGTCTTCTTAGTTGCTTGTTCAGCCTATTTTGCTTCCTTGGCAGCCCTGATGGCTTGTTCTCATTAGGCCTTTCAAACTTCAGGTTTCTGATTCCTCTTGGCCATGACATCAGCAAGAGAAGCCCCAGTGATGGCCCTTTGGAATTTAACAGTCCAGTGAGTTATTTTCTTTTGAATCTCTTTCGACTGGTCCTTCTTGTGCTTTCTTCTCTACAGGACAGTCCAATTGATTTGCCAGGGGTTCCTCTTTGAAAGGAATGCAGATTCGCATTTTGCATTCAAAAATTGAAAACCTTCCCATCCGTGCAGGTGTAGCACCTCCTGTGACGCGGGTAGATCTTGTACCCGCTGAAGCTGCACAGCTCGACCTTCATGGCTGCGAGCAGGAGGAAGATGGCCAAGAGGACAGGGCTTTTCTTTTTCAGCATGTAGTATTTTTACCTTTTCCTATAGTTTCTGAAGTATTCTGCAATTCCTATATAAGCAACACATCCACTGTAGAAGAGAGAAGAAAATCATCCTTCCATAACAATATTTTTATTAGTTATCTCTGTCCCCAGTTCCTTCAAATAAATTCTCAGAGTATATCTCCTTGAAATTTTCAACAAGCTGCTTTTTAGCCCCATAAGGCTGGGCAAGGTTCATTTAAGAATTATAATTTCAATTTACAGAGAGAATTAAAAATGTTTCCTACAGTGATAATCATTATTTTCTTTACAGTTTAGATTTTAATAGATAACCCTTTTCCAGAGGCTTATGATGACAATCAGCATTAACTTCCTTCTTGACAAATCCAATGTGGTAATTCATCCTCCTTAATCTTTCAGGAATATCTGGTAACAATAACCACCATCTCCTTAAAACTCCTAACACTGTCCTTTCCTGGTTCTCTTCCTATTTTTTAGATTCTCCCCTCTTTCTCCATCTGTTTCAAGTTTCTCCTCCTCCTTATCTCCACTTACTCCAGACATTCAAGGCTTTATCCTAGCATCGCTGCTTTTCTCTCTCTCTACTCCTTTGTTATATTTTATTCACTCATATGGTTTCAACTATCACCTCAACACAGATGCAGATAACTTCTTTTCTTCTCACAGGCATTCCATTTCAGTATTTACAAATACCTACAACTGGACATACTACATCACCTCAAGCATAACTACCTAAAACTAAAACCATCATCAGACCTTCTAGTAGCATGATAAGCTGGACACTGTAGAAAATAAGACCAAGCGTTAACTTAAGTTATAAAACTAAAGAAGAGGTTGTCTTTTAACTTTAAACAGTACCATGTGACAAAACTGGCCACAAAGACAAATAATACCAAGAATAGGCACTGGCCTTAAAAATAATAAAACAAAACTATTGCAACCTACTACTAAATATATCCATTTTTAACTTCATTTACTAATGAAGTGCTCTAAAAGAAGGGGAAAATGTTTTTAAAAGTACTACAAGATGAAAAAGACTACAAGAAAAAGGAATATTTCCTCAGATTCCAGTAGCATATCTTTTTTTTGGGGGGGGGGGGGAGTGGGAAAGGCAAGGCAATTGGGGTTAAGTGACTTGACCAAGGTCATGCTGCTAGTTAAGTGTCAAGTGTCTGAGGCCAAATTTGAACTGATATCCTCCTGACTCCAAGGCCAGTGCTCTATTCACTATGCTACCTAGTAGTCTCCAGTAGCATATCTTTTAACAAGTTTACCCAAATGTGTTTTCAAAATCATATTTTCCCTAAAAATGATTAGTTGCTGTTTGTATTTCAAGACTGAGGTTACTATCATGAAAATATCTGTGATTTCCCTTTGTAAATCACAAATGATTGCCACAGTGATTATCATAGCCCAATACATAAGCACCTCTTTTTATCTATGTGCCTTTTCTCTACTGGGGGGGAGGGGTTGGTATGACAGAGGAGTAAGGATAGGAAGTAACTAGACATATAGATGTGGGAGTAAAGATAGGTCATGGTCATGGAAGATCACCAGAATGGCAATGGCAGCTGACTTACCCTCCTTGATAGAGTTGATCACTAAGACCACTCACCTTGCTCCATGATGGGCAAGAAGTAGTCAACCAGCCAGCCAGTCATACTCAACACAGCCAAGACTAGGACTCCACAACATTCACATGTTCTTAAGTTTCATATTCTGAGCTAAATAAATTTTAATCCCAAATTAAGAGTTTCTATACCTTAATGTGATTGAGTCCTGTCAGATACATAAGTTGAACCTCCTGTGTAAACTATTGTTAATACTTCTTTGCTGGCTAGAGAAAGGATTTAAATCACGCATTTCTTAGAACTTTTGGGTTCTGACTGATCCTGTATCTGGTACGGGCTAGAAAAGTAGTGGGATCACAGAGACTTTGCACACTGATATTTTGTTAGCATGTACCACTATTTTGCTAACCAGTTCCATGCTGAATAAAAATAATAGTATGTGGCATCCAAACATGATTGTCTATTTTTGTGGTGTCAATTTGATTATACCAAGGTCTATGTCTTGGGCTCCCTGCAATAGAGAAAATTCAAGACCAAAGAGGGATTTCACCACTGTGTAGCATCTCAAAAGCTGCAATCTTATTATATAAATCCATATAACTCTTGACCCTGAGATGATACCACCCTATAGAGCAGAGGTTACTAAGTCAATTCCTAATGGAATTCCAAACTCACTCAACTCTCTGGTCAAGAGAAAATAGTATTAGGTAAACCCCTAATATGCTCACAAAGAGTTAATTAAGCACCTACAATTGGTTACTCAGGTTTTCTAGGCAAGCAGATTTTATCTGATGGACCTGCAATATCAAAGAATCTCAGACAAGCAGTCTGGACATGTCACATTAAGGTAAGCATTCTAGTTCTGCTTAAAAGGGAAAAAATTAATATTTATGACCTATTACAGTTGTATACTACATGAATTGTTATGCACTATTATTTTAGGATTGTAAAATCTATATTTCTCATATTAGCTATAATACTCATACTGGGTTAAAGTAATGCTGCCAATATCAGTATATAAGCATTCAAACCAGTAAAAGTTATTACAAGGAAACTTGTCTAACTTCCTAAGGAAGCATGCCAGAAAACTGGCTATGTAATTACAACTTAAAATAAAAGGGGTGAACTTCCAGACTCTCTCTAGCAGATCTCCAAAACTACTGAATTCTATTAGTTACTTTAGCTGGAGTGGGGTGATTAATACAATCAATACACACACACACACACACACACACACACACACACACATTCTTATACATCTTTTTTTCCTATATTCAATAATTAATTCAATAAAAACTTATCAAGTACCTTCTATGAGCCAGGCACTGTGCTAAGTACCAGAGAAACAAATAAGGGGGAAAAAGTCTGTGCCCTCAAGGAGCTTACAACCTAGTGGGGAAAACAATAAATTGCTATTATAATATTCATCTAACAATGTAACACAAATATAATAAAATTTGTTACGTTTAAGGTAGGGATTCTAAATTTGAGATCCATTTTTTAATCTTTTGTTAACTGGACTTCAACATAATTGGCTTCCTTTGTAATGTTATATGTCTTATTTTATGCATTTTAAATATTATTCTGAGAGGGGGTCCATAGGCTTCACCAGATTACCAAGACACAAAAATGGTTTTTAAAAAAACCTGCTTTAAGATATTTGAAAATAGTCATTGGCTTAAGTCTCCATCTAGAAACCTGGGACATTAATTTCACTGTATAAACAGGCAGTCTGGGAATGAAGGTTAAGGGCAATAAAAGAGTTTTGCTTTCTTTTTTAGTTCTACTGGGAAAATGAAAAGGTTGAAAGAAGAGACAGAAACTAATGCCCAGGTAAAGTAGAACAATGAAAGCGAATGCTGGACAAAAGACAGGGCTGCTCAAATGATTCTTTGCTTCTGTTTTTTTTTTTTCTGCTAAGGGAAATAAATAAGAATAATTAATAGGGAGGTGATAGACAATATTAATAAGGATATAGCAAAAGAGAATTTAGCTGCCCTTGATTAGTTCGCCTTAGTAGACCCAGATGAACTACATCCCAACAAACTGGTTGGTGAGTTTGGAAGTCATTTTTGTTTGCATACCCTGATGAAATAATGGAAAACAAGCAAGGTAGCTGCCATGAAACTACAGAAAGATAAATGTCCTGATTTTATAAGTGGTGGGAGAGAGACTGAAAGAGTAAATTATGCTAGGGATAATCAACTTCAATTCCTGGCTGGAAAGTGCTATTAAAGGGATTGTAAATGAGCGTTTTAAAAAAGAAGCACTGCTTTATCAAAAAAAAAAATCATTCCAAATTAGCCCCATTTCTTTTTTGTAAAGTTACTCAAATAGTAAATTGGGGAAAGACTGCAGATATAGCTTACCTAGCTTTCAGCAAAGCTTCTAACAAAGTCTTTCACACTATTTTTGTGGATAAAGAGGAGATATTTGGGTTATACAGCATTACATTTATATAGATTTGTAACTTGTTCAATAACCAAACTCAAAGAGTTAATTAATGGTTTGAATGATCGTTAGCCATTTGACGTCAATATGAAAAGGAAATTTCTAAGTGAGTACTCAAGGGACCTATGTTTGAAATTATTTGACCAACATCTTTAATAAGGCATAGGTGGCATATTTATCATATTTACAAATGGCTCAGGCATATATAAAACAGTGTAAGACAGCCAAGATTCCAAAAGAGAGCAACAACACAGAGAACAGGGTTGAATCTAAAAGAATGAAATTTAAATTCATAAGAATTCTGGCTGAGTACAACATAAAAGGTTGTTCAAAAAAGAAAAAGCCTGCTCTCCCACATATGCTGCAAAAAAAAAAAAAATCTAAAAAGAGAATGAGATCAAATAATGATCAAGAAATCCAAGGAGAAACAATAGCCTCAATGAAGCCCAGGACTGTGCAAACAAAATTTTTAAGTCAAAATTCTGCAGACAGTGGGGAAAAGTACCCCACCAAAAAAGCTATTGGGAGACTCAGGTAAATAGGCTAGAAGACTGCAAATTTCTTGGTCACAGATGCTCCAGTGGCATTCAAGATGGAAGAGGGATTTAAAGGGAAAGAAAGGAAAAGTAAATAACTAGAAACTAAGACAGTGCTCATCAATTAGAAAATGGCTGAATAAATTGTAGTATATGAATATAATTATTATTCCACAAAAAATTATGACAAAGATTACTCAAAGAGCCCTAAAAACTATGAATTGATGCAAAGTGAAGTAAGAAGAACCAGAAGCACAATTAGCTCACAGATTAAGACAGTTTAAAGAAAAATAAGTTTAAAACACTTAACTCTGATCAAAGTACTAATCAACCATATGACTCCAGAGGACAAATGATGAAGCATATTACCTGCCTCCTGACAGGTGATAGACTAAAGATGCAGAAAGATATTTACTTTTTTTAGTGACCATAACATGGATTTACTTTGTTGGTTCAAATATGTTTATTTGTTACAAATTGTATTTCTCTGTTTTGAATGGAGAGAGATATTTGAAGAAGAAGAAAGGCAAGAAAGCAGCTATAGAGATAACAAAAAAAGAGAGCTGTGAAACATTTTTAAAATGTACAGAAGAGAATAAAATTCAGAAGGAAGCATAGTCAAGCAAGATAGTGTTGAAAGTAATGTGTTGAATGTATTATGCACCTTTTTAAAAGCCAGGTATATAAAATGGAGTTTCAAAGACCTACATACCATCCTCTTTATGTTCTATGTGGATGGAAATGCTTGGGGTTAGTGCTTAAGTTTAGAATAAATGCTTTTAATTAATATCTCTAAAAACTTTCAGCAATAATAGAAAGAGCATATAAATGAATTGGGTATGCAACCAGAAAAAAAAAAAACAAATAAAAAAAATATACCAAAAAAATAAATTCTAAAAATCAAAGGTAAGTTTAACATATTTGAAAGCAAAAGAAAGTTGAATTAATCAATGAAAAATGGAGAGAAAGCTATCAAAATAAATTGCAAACTAATGTGATTTTTTAAATTCAGAAAAAACCCAAATTACCAATAATGAAATTGAAAATGGAGAATTCAGCACAAATGAAGAGAAAATGAGGGTAATTTATTAGAAAAAATATGCCCAAATATACACCAAAAAACTGATAAATGAAATTAATCCATATTTACAAAAATGTTACCAGATTAACAGAACAATGAATAACTCAATCTCAAGAAAAAGAAACTGAACTACCTATAAATGAATTTGTGAAGAAAAAAAATATATATATTTTTGAGCCTATTCATTAATATTTTATGTAAAAGTTTTGTGTCAATGTTTGTTAGGCCTATTGGCCTATAATTTTCTTCCTCCACTTTGACTCCACCTAATTTATGTATCAAGATCATATTTACATAATAGAAAGAAACCCAAAGGATGTC
>JAQQSV010017208.1:0-11659 GCA_028646515.1 Pseudochirops corinnae
TGCTGACTCTCTTTTCATGATTTTCTTGCAACATTCTTATTTCTCTTCCCAATTTTTCTTTCACTTCTCTTGTTTGGTTTTGAAAATCCTTCTTCAGCTCATCCCTAGCTTTAAGGCATTCTTCATGTTTATTGAAGAACCCTGGAGGGAGTGCTCTGGTTGCACTCTCCTCCTCCCTCTCTTTGCCATGATCCTTCTTTTCCCCAAAGAAGGAATCTAGGGTTTGGGTGCTGTTCTTACTTTGCCTCTTATGCTTATTGTTACTCATGGTTGATCAGTCCGTGATTTTTTTTTAAAATCTCTGTGGGGCTCTGCTTCCAGAAGGGAAAGCTCTGTCCCAAATTGCTGGGGTCCTCCCAGCTGCTGTTGGTCTCAGGAAGGTGCTGGGTCCCTTTCCTACTTAGTTCCGGCTCACTGGATCATGAAGACTTTCGTACCAAAAGCCCACGACCACAATCCGGATCCACGCTGCTCAACGCGAGAGTACTGGCCTCAGAACAATCACTTAGTCCCCCTGTTGTCTGCAGGCAGTAGGCGTGGAAGCTGCAATGTAGAGGTGGGTGCAAAACCTCTGCCTTTTGCTTTCCCACCCTGGAGGCATTTCGCTGGACCCTTTTCTCCCTGGATTTTGCAATGCTCACTGATCTAGTTCTCGACACTGCTTGCAGCTGCCGCTAATCCAAGGCTTCTCTGCTTCTCCCGTCCAGCCGGCCCCAGGGCTCAGCCAGGGCTTCAGACCAGGCTGGTTTTGGTTTGCAGTGCTGTTACGGTTCCTCGTAGCCAAGCTGACTTTAGTGGAAGGTATATTTGTGTGCGTTTTGGAGTTTTACAATTAGTTTAGAGTCATATTTTATGGGTATTTTGGGGTGGTTATGTGAGAGCTGCCATATGTTGCTGCTGCTACGCTGCCATCTTGGCTCTGCCTCCAATAGACAAGAGTTTAAATGGAGACTGAAGCAATCTACATGCTATCTTTTTTTACATGTTTGTTTTTCTTTTTTCCCATTGATCACTCCATTGGTTTATGACCCCTCTATACAACCAGACTAATATCCAATGTGAATGTATTTGCAGATCCTATACTTGATTGCATGCTGCCATGGGGGGAGGGGAGAAAATTTGAAACTCAAGAGATTATGGAATTGGATAATATAAAATAAAAGTAATTAAAAATTCATTAAAAAAAGAAAAGTACACTTTTCAAAAATAGAAATAATAGCTTGCACTTGTCCAATTTTAATTTTTAGCAATTTTTTTCTTCTGCTACCTTTTGCACTTCTTTTTTCCATTTGCCTCATATTACTTTGTAAGGAATTCTTCTCTTCAGTGAGTTTTTATACCTCCTTTTCCATTTGACTAATTCTACTTTTTAGGAATCGTTTTCTACAATCAGTTTTGGTCATTTCTTTTCCAGCTGTTGTATCTCTGTGCCATACATCTCATTTTTTTTCTTTTACCTCTCTTATTTGACTTTTACAATTTTTGTTGAGCTGTTTCAAGAAGGATTTTTTTTTAATTCAGGACCCATTTCTTATTCCCATTTGAAATTTCAGATGTGAGCATATTGACAATGTTACCCTCTTCTGAGGTTTTGTTTTGATGTTCCCTGTCTCATGAAGAGTCTATGATCAGTGTCTATTTTTTATCATCTTTATTTCATATTTCCTGGCTTTTAAAATTGAGCTCTGCTTCTGGAGTACAGGGTACACTGCCTCAACCTTCTTGTACAGAAGGCAAGGGTCTGGTCTCTAGTTTTGTGTTTTGTTGCCTCAGGTGCTAGAAGCTGGAGGTTGTAGAAGTCTTACAGTTGACCTGAAGCTGAGCTGGGGTTGTGGTGTTGATTTCTGGAATGTGCTGAGACAAGGTGGGATTTATCATTTCCCTATGGTTAAACAGAAATATGTTGATATCTGGCTAATGGAAGATATCCCCCATCCAGTGCTATGTTGAGGCATAGAAAGGTCAAGCTACAAAGGTATGCCTGTTCTTTTGGGACTGCATTGAAGAATGTGGAGGTCCAGGACTAGAGGATACTTGCCCACCTAGGTCTGGGGTGAAATGCAGGGACAACTGCAGCTGTACAGAAGCTTGAGGGAGTTCTGTCTGTTTGGGGATACCTGCATGCTTGCCTAGGGCTGCAGCAGTGCATGTGGTGATTCTGGGAACTGAAGTCTGATCAAACCCCTGTCTATGTTAAGGCACATGATGTTGTCATTTGTCTGCTTCACCACCCTGGGACTCAGTATATTCTGCTGATTTTCTAACATGGGACTTGCCACTGTATTGCTGGGATGCTTCCTCTCCTAGAATGCATTCCCTTTTTACCTGAATGAAATGGATCTTTCTTGCTCTCCTCCAAGTTTCCAAGTTTAAGAGACTGTTCCACCCAGTCTTTCTACTGGCTCTGCTATACCAGGATTTTTCCTGAGGCATTATTACTTTTTTTTTGTTTTGGGGGGATCAATATAGGGGGGTAAGAATGACTTCCTATTTTCTCCACCATCTTGGCTTCTAGAAGTCCAACTCATAAAATCATGGTAGTAGAGGGATGATTTCAAAGTCCTTTCCAGTTATAAATCCATGATCTTACAAATAAAAGAGGAAAAAAGAGTTAAGTTTCCTTTCTATCATCTTTATATTTATTGGTTAGTGTTCTTTTATTTTCCTTTTACTAGTTGCTCTTTATTACTGTCAAATATGATATTAATGTAAAATAGTAGATATAGTATACCATTGCTGATTATTTTTTACTGTTTTATTGGTTATTATTTGTCTCCCTTGCTTGGCCTCTGCAAATATCTTTCTCTGTTCTAAGAGAAGATTCATTTAGGTTTCATCCTCAAACCAAGTGATTATACCAATTCACTTAATAATTATTAATTTGTCTTAAGTTTCTTTACACTATTCCTGAATGCTATATTATTATCTAAAATTTCCTGCTTCCCTCCTTGGATCACATGGTAATAAATCTGTGGTAAGAGAGCTGAATTAATATTAGGTTCTTTGACTCAAGTCTCAGCTCTGCCACTTTCTCAATCAATTAACTATATGTCCTTAAGCAGTCACTTCAGCACTCTGAGGTCCAGTTTCTTCATCCATGGCATACTTAAATTATAAGGTATATAAAATTCTATCAAGTTTGAAAATTCTCAAAAACTAACATCCTGCCTTGTTTAAACCATCTTGCCAACCCTAAACTCCTTTCCTCAATTCATTATTATAGTTTCAAGTCTCTGTAAGGAAGAATGTTAAGCTTTTTTTTTTATTGTCAGAATTTTGTCCATGAAGGATTATATTTCCAATTTAAAATACTGATGGTATTGAATTTATTTCCACTTTTTGTGTTTTCATCTGAAACCATGTTGTCACACAACTGTCAATTGCTTGTACTGGCCATAGTCTATACTTCATTGGTTCTAGGAATCCAGTATTTAAATAAACAAATGATATAATTACTTCCTGTTCAGATTTTTCCAATAGAATTAAAAGAAACAATCTATAAAAGCCAAATCACTACCGCTATGCTCTAAAGTACCAGAAATTTATCTAATCTGTGTAAATACAGTACATAGCTCTTATGATGATGAACCAGAGTTTCAGTCAAATGAAACTTCCTGATAATCTCTTCAATATCTTGGAACAGGTGTTTGCTAATTATAATTTAACTCTAATCTTGTGCATGGTACCAGATGTTCTGTCATCTGTCTAAGGATATGTCTCTTTGTGGAAGTATTTGCCAAAAAAAAAAAAATTGGTTGATTTGTCTCCATTCATAAGCAGCTTAAATTCCTTTTCTTTATGATTTGCTGAGTCACCTGTGTGAATATCATTAATTTTTAAAAGCATGCAATAAAATTGGTGAAATTAAAGGAAAAAATTTTAATAATGTCATGAATATTACAAACTAAAATTTTCATTCAATCTCTTGTCCTAGGCAATTCTGAGTTGGCATCTGTTTTTTTCCACCTTTGCTAGGCAGAAACTCATTTCTTTCTACTCCTGTTCAAGGGGAAAGTATGTTTTGAGTCACTCATACAACCTGAAATTATTAGAAGCTATTTCATTGGTTACTCTCTGGTCTTTGTTCTCAGATTTTTATCCTCATGGAGCAGTATTATTTTCCTTGAGGAATTATGGCAAAAAAAAGTGGACAAAAATGAAGATATTCCTGTATGAATAGTTTTCATTCAATAAGGCAGTCATTTTGAAAGTTCTTTGAGAATTGAAGGTCTTGAGGGCAGAGCCAAGACGACAGAAAAAATGTCTAGTCTTCCCTGAGCTTTCCCCCAAATGACTCCAAATAAATTTCAATAATGACTGAAAAGAAATTCTAGAGAAAAAGGATAGAGTAAAACATTTTTTCCAGCCTGAGACAACATAGAATATACACAGGAAAGATGTCTCACACCAAGGTAAATGGAACTCAGTCCAACACAGACTTTGCCATCAGAGATAAGGCCCCAGAAAAGCAGGAGCAGGCCTTGGGGGTGACTGAAGCAGTGGAAGCAGTGCAGGTTTCTGGATCAATCAACCCACAGATGGTAAAGGGGTCAGAAAAATGGTCAGATGGAGTTTACAGAGGATGTTTTGATAGCTCTGGAGCCAATACTCTATTGAATTGCCCATACTTGGATCTGGATCATAGTATTAGGTTTCAGTCCCAGGGCAAATAGGAGTGTTAGCATACCAGAGCTTGTAGCCAAAGAAAGTGGGGACCTGGGTCACAGTTCCAGGGTGGAAAAGAATGCTTATTGCCACTCACAGACAAGTGCACAATACAGGAGGGTAGTAAACACATCTATCACTATATCATACTACTTTGAAAGAACTTAAAATTTATAGATACCCAGAAGTACTTTTTGAAAAAAGCTGCACATAAAGCTTACAGCTTGGGACAGAAACCCCTACACTCTGGAAACAGAGCCCCATTTTAACACAAAGTTAAAATTCAAGAAATAGGTTGGAAAATGAGAAAACACCAGAAAAAGGCCCTGGCTATATAAAGTTACTATGGTGACAAGAAATATCAAAACACAAACTTAGAAGAAGATAACAAAGTAAAAACTCCTACATCAAAAGTCCCCACGAAAAGTACTAAATTGAGACCAAGCCATGGAAGAGCTCAAAAAGGATTTCAAAAGTCAATTAAGAGAGGTAGAGGAAAAATTGGGAAGAGAAATGAGAGTGAAGCAAGAAAATAATTAAAGAAAGTCAGCTTGGTGAAGGAGGCACACACATACACACACACACACATACACACACACAAACACATACACTACTGAAGAAAACAATATCTAAAAATCAGAATAAGCCAAATGGTAAAAGAAGTACAAAAATCCAATGAAGAAAAGAATATCCTGAAAAGTAGAATTGGCCAAATAGAAAAAAGGTATAAAAGTCCACTAAAGAAAGTAACTCCTTACTGTGTCCAAAGAGCAACCAACCTATATGTACCCTTTCTTCTAGCAATACCATT
The DNA here is from genome assembly GCA_028646515.1 of Pseudochirops corinnae. Lineage (NCBI taxonomy): Eukaryota > Metazoa > Chordata > Mammalia > Diprotodontia > Pseudocheiridae > Pseudochirops > Pseudochirops corinnae. The sequence goes on from JAQQSV010017208.1 coordinate 5,477, forward strand.
CCTAGGTCTTTATACCAAAGAGAGCATAAAAAAGGAAAGGGATTAGACATGCAAAAATATTTACAGCAACACTTTTTCATGATGGGAAAGTACTGGAAAGTGAGGGGATACCTATCAATTGAGAATGACTGAAGATGCCATGGTATATGAATGTAATGGAATATTTCTGTGCAATAAGACATGATGAGCAGACAGCTTTCAGAAAAATCTGGAAAAATTTGTATAAACTAAGGCAAAGTGAAATGAGCAGAAACAGGATAATATTGTCCACAGTAACAGGAACATTATGATATGATAACTATGAATGACATTGCTCTTTTCAACAACACAATAATTCAAGACAATTTTGAAGGTCTCGTGGTGGAAAATGCTATTCACATCCAGATAAAGAACTGATGGTATCTGAAATGAAGATGGGAACATACTTTTTTCACATAAATTTTCCAAAAATTTTGTTCCTTTTGATCTGTTTCCACTTTCACAAATGTGACTAATATGGAAATATGTTTTACGTCATTGAACATATATAACCTATGTAAAGTTGCTTGCCCTTTTGTGAAGAGCAGGGGTAGGAAGGGAGCAATATTTGGAATACTAAATCTTGAAAAAAATAATTCTAAAAATTGTCTATACATATAATTTCGGAAAAATAAAATACTAGTAAAAATAAAGAGAAAAAAGGAAGAAAAGAACTCTACAAAGTAGAATTGGCTAAATGGAAAAAGAAGTACAAAAGTTCACTAAAGAAAATCCTTAAAATTAGCATTTGACAAGTTGAACCTAATGACTTATGAGACATCAAGAAACAATCAAACAAAATCAAAAGAATGGAAAAATAGAAGAAAATGTAAAATAGCTCATTTGAAAAGTTACACACCTGGGAAATGGATCCAGAGAGAAAATTTAAACATTCCTATGCTACCTGAATGCATGATAAAAAAAAAAAAATCCTAGACATCATCTTTCTCAAAACTGATATTCTAGAGACAGAGGATAAAATAAAAATTGAAAGAATCCCCTAACCAATTACAGAAATATATCCCAAAATGAAATCTCCCAGGAATATTGTAGCCAAATTCCAAAATTCCCAGATCAAGGACAATTTATTTCAAGCTACCAAAAAGAATTAATTAAAATATTGTGGAGCCACAGCAGTTTCTACCTTAAAGGATCACAAGGCTTGTAATATGGAATAAGATATTCTGGAAGGTAAAAAGATTCACAGCCTAGAATCACCCGCTGAGAATAACTAAGTACAATCCTTAGGGGGTTGGGGAATTGGGAAGGATATATAATGAAATAAAGAAATTTCAAACATTCCTGATGTAAAGATTAGAGATGAACAAAAATTTTGACTTTCAAATACAAGATGCAAAAAAAAAAGGTAAATAGGAAGGAGAAATCACAAAGGATTGAATAGGATTAAACTGTTTACATTCCTACACAGAAAAATGATACTTGTAACTCCTAAGAACTTTCTCATTGTTAGGGCAGTTAAAAGGAATATATAGAAACAAAAAGTACAGGTGTGAGTTGAATACAATGAAATTATTGCCTAAAAACATAAAATTAAAATGTGAGAAAAAAGAATATCTAGGAGAAAGGGAAAGGGTGATGTCAAATGGTGTTAATTATCTGACATAAAAGAGGGGAAAGAGGTGGAGGGGAAAATGGAGGAAGGAGAGTGAATTTTACTCTCACCTGAATTGGCTTAAAGTGGAAACAACATATCCATTTGGTTGTAGAAATATCTTACAGTACAAGAAAGTAGGATGGAAAGGAGGTAAAAAGGGGTATGTGTGGCTAATGGAAGGTAAAACAGATTGGGGAGGTAAAAGTCAGAAGTAAAACATTTTTTTAAATGGACAAGGTAAAAGGAGGGGAAGTGAGAAAGTAGGATTAAAAGGGAAAATAAGATAGAGGTAAATATATAGCTAGTGATCATTATTGTGAAAAAAATTGTAGCAAGTTTCTCTGATAACGAATTCATTTCTCAAATATATAGAAAACTGAGTCAAGTTTACAGAAGTAAGAGCTATTCCTCAAATGATAAATGGTCAATAACTTTGATAGACTGCACTCCTCTGAGCAATACAAGGTTAAAAGACAACTTCAAAAGACTCATGATGGAAAGAGAAATCCACATCCAAGGAAAGAACTACAGAGTCTGCAGATCAAAGCAAATGCCTTCTATCATTTTTGTTTTTGTTTTTTGTTTTACCCCTTCCTTCTTGTTACTCAGCCCATTGGTTATAATCCTTTACAACATGACTAACATTCAATGTGAACGTATTTGTAGAACCTAAATTTGATTACATATGGCTATGGGGAGGAGGGGGAGGAAAAGGAGGAGGACAAAATTTGAAACTTAAGAGATTGTGGAACTAAATGTTGTAAATTAAAAGTAAATAAATATTTTTTTTAAACGATAAATGGTCAAAGATATAAACAGACAGTTTTCAGACATAGTAATCAAAGCTATATATACTCATATGAAAAAATGGTCTAAATCATTTCTAGAGAAATGAAAAATAAAACAACTTGGAACTACCACCACACACCTCAGTTTTGCTAATATGACAGAAAATGAAAATGACAAATATTGGAGGAGATGTGGGAAAATTAAAACACTAATGTACTTTTGGTGAAGTTCTAAACTGATTCAACAATTCTAGAGAACAATTAAGGAACTATACCAAAAGAGCTTAGAAACCATGCATAACCTTTGAATGAACAATAATAGTACTAAGTCTATATCCCAAAGAGATTTAAAAATCACCTCCTGATGAAAAAGATTTGTGCATACAAAAATATTTACAGCATCTCTTTTAGTGGTGGCAAATAATTAGAAATTGAAGAGATGTCCATCAGTTGGGCAATTTCTGATTGATTCTGAATATACAACAATTTCTGTTGTATATGATTCTGATGGAATACTATTGTGTTAAAAGAAAAGACAAACAGGGTGCTTTCAGCAAAACCTGGACTTACGTGAATTGATTCAAAGTGAAATAAGCAGAACCAAGAGAACATTGTACACAGTAACAGTGAAATTGTATGATGACCTACTATCAATACATTAACTGTTCTCAGTATTATTATTCAAGAAAATTCTGAAGGACTTATGGAGAAAGGTGTTGTTCATCTCCAGAGAAAAAACTCATTGGGCCTGAATGCAAATCAAAGATAATTTTTTCTTTATTTTTTTTGGGTATTTTTTCTTTAAATGCATGACTTACATGGAAATGTATTTTGCATGACTACACATGCATAACCTTTCCAAAATTGCTTGCTTTCTCAATGAGGGGGGAGAGGAAGGAGAAAGAAAATTTAAAATTCAAAAATTGAAAAAAGTATATCAAAAGTGTTTTAACATGTAATTGGAAAAAATAAAATATTTTTAAAAGACTTGAAGTCATATATTTGAATTTAGCATATACACATAATATACATATTTGGTTTGTGTTGTGAGCATCATACTATGCTACATAAGTTCATTTCATTCCAAAAAAAATTTATAAAATTTCATTTATCTTCAGTAGTAAAAAATACAAAACTTCAGAGTACATCTAGAAAAAGCTGCTCCTTTCAAAAACCATTGATTAAGAGACTGTAGTAAGTAAGCTCAGTTCTAAATTTTAAGGATTTTCTTCCAGTGAGCTTTTGAATTTTCTTTTCCACTTGTCCAATTATACTTTGTAAGGAGTTCTTTTCAATATTTTATCTCTTTATTTTTACTAGTATTTTATTTTTTCCTAAATTATATATATCTGACAAGTGGGCTCCCCAAGTCTGTCTTGTATCCATACAGCCAACTTCAAAATCTGAAATTTCACTGGGCTTCAGTCTTTCCCTGTGTTGCGTAGAAAGGGTCACTGAGCCTGGCATAGAGCATGATATTCTGAAGTCATCTCTATACCCTTTGCCCTACCTCTCTGGGTGGGAAAATAGCAATAAGCAAAAACAACCACTCCACTCAGAGATAATAAAATTAGTACTTGTTGTTTTGGTCTAAGGTGAAGGTCTCAATAGGCTTCCTTTCACTGCAAAGCTAAAACAAACAGAAATGCGCACATACATAGAGATAAACAATTTATAACACAAACTGAAGATATACTTCATAAACTGCTTTGAACTCCTGTTCATTGCTAATTTGGGGTGGTTATTCCTCAACTAATTAAATTTAGACAATCAACTATCCACAGGTTTTCCTTCAACCTTTCACAATCTTTATAGCAAAACCCTAATTTGGCACACAACTAAAATTATATTAATTCTCTCCATTTATTTTTAGAAAAGAACAAATAATTTGAAAGCAAAACAATGAAATAACAAAGTAATTCTTAATCATAAGATTTGTATGCATTAATTTGGGTAATAACAAGAAGTGTAGAGAATTAGTGAACTAGATTCATTATTTTTTAGTTTGTTTTTTTCTGAGATGCCTTCAATCACTTTGTTGGAAATTTTTACTAACTCAAGCTGTAGTCAGAAGGCAAGGAAATAATAAAAGCTGCATATTCTGATGCTTCTAAGTCTCTTGGGAAAGTTCTTTGATTTGCCACTGTGCTTCAACTTTTGTTCCTTTCCAGGAGACATTTTAAATGCATATTGTCCTGGAAGCTCTTTCCTCCAGTCCCCTTGTGGATCCTCTTCTTAGTTTTTAGGAAACACAACTTATAATGTGTTTTGTGGCTTATACCTTCTTGCAGGCAATCAGTATAGCTTTGCCAGAAGAGTGCCTTACACCTACAGTAAGAAAGGAAGGAAGGAAAAAAGGGAGGCAAGGAAGGAAGGAAGGAAAAAAGAGAGGGAAGGAAAAAGGAAGGAAAGAAAGGAGGGAAGGAAGAAGGGAGAAAGGAAGGAAAGAAATAAGAAAGGAAGGAAGGGAAAAAAAAGTATAAAGTCCTTCCTAGGTTCTAGGCACAAATTAAGTACTGGGATACAAATGTAAGCAATTAAGAAAATCCCTATAATCTCTTATGAATCTTGCATTTTAAAAACCAAAGGCAACAACACATAAAGGAGAGATAAAATAAAAGAGTAAGTTGAGTTGTTCATGAGGCAGTGTGATTTGGAAATAACTAGGAACTAACTTTGTCAGGCATCAGGAAGTAATGGGGAACCCTTGCAATGAATACCAATGGGTCAATTATCAGAATGCCCAAGGTGTTCTATGTGCAAAATACAGTGGTAAGGAAATAGAGAGAATGGATAGAATGCTAACAGAATGTCCCAATAATGAAAATATGGAGGTAGTGAGTAGGCTAAGCCCTCAGAAAATTGGGAGTTAGATTCTAGACATGGGGATTTCCATGGGAAATAATATTTCCTCTTATGAAGGATATGCCAACTTCATTCAGATTCTGGGACTCTGAAAAGTCTCATTTGACTTATATTAATTATAGCTTTGAGTAAAAGTTTTATTTTTAATATAAAGATTAATGTATTTCCATGTCTTCAATTTTTGGGTGATTTCAATCACATGAATTCTTTTTTGAATTATTTCATAGAATATCAGCCAATTCTGGTCTATAAGAGTGGATTTATACCTATACACCAAAACATACCCAAACACACACATATATACACATATGTATACACAAATATATGTATATTATATATATACATATATACATGTATATATGTACATACATATGTATTCTTATAGAATGGTTTATTTAAAGTTAATCATAGTACAATTATAGTATAACAGATTTATTATAAGAGTAACTTAGATATATATATTTCTTTTTTTTTTTTTTTAAAGTTGCCATGAACAAAAATTTATGTTTAATTCTGCACTTCGAGTCCATTAACCTTCTGTCAGGCCTTGGGCAGCACACTTTCTCATCAGTCTCCTAGAATCATGGTTGGCCATTGCAATAAGACTGCTTAAGTCTTTCAGGGTCATTTTTTTTTTAATTTTATTATAGTTTGCATCATTCATTTCCACAAGATTTTGAGTTACATATTTTCTCCCCCTCTTTGCCCCACCCACCACCCCAAAACAGCCATCCCAGTGTGTCCCCCCTCCCCTAGTCTGTTCTCTCCTATGTCACTTCTCGGTAGGGCAGGATGGATCTCCCAACCACAGTGCCTGTGTATCTCAAGTTCCAGTTGGGTGTAGTCAATAATAATAATAATAATTGCATATATAGATAGAAAGATAGATACATATTC
>JAQQSV010017209.1:0-11659 GCA_028646515.1 Pseudochirops corinnae
AGTGGGTGGGGGAAAGAGGGAGAGAAAATATGTAACTCAAAATCTTGTGGAAATGAATGATGCAAACTATAATAAAAAAAAAAAAAGAATTATAACACTGTGAAAAAATAAGCCCTTACTGCAGAACTGCTGCTTCTCTGATGTTTCTTCTCTTTGGGTAATAAGACAAATCCAGTCAATGGAAGATCACAGGACCCCAGATCTTTCCCTTATGGAAGTGCAGATGAAAAGAAAAATCACATTCTAAGCAAGAAAAAATAGCAAAATCAAATACTAGGTCACAGAGAAACTCTCATAGGCTGAAATAAGGCTGGGAAAGCCTTTGGTGCTTGTGATGATCAGAACACTTATTCACTTATGATTTTAAAAATCACAATAATGAAAAAATTATGTTATACAGGATGGCTTTCTGGTAGAGGGGAGTAGAAGAGAAAGAGGGGGAACTTTATGTGACACAAAAATAGAGACATCAATAAAAATTAATTTTTAAAAGTTGCTTTACATATAGTGTCATTCGGTCATTACAACCACCTTAGGAGGTTGTTAGTACACATGTAATTTCCCCTATTTGACTAAAGAGGAAACTAAGGCTCTTAGAGGTTACTTGACTTGCCCAAGATTAGAAGTTGGCAAATGGCAGGGCTGAAATATGGTTCTAAGACCCGTGCTCTCTTCACTATACCACACAAGTAAAAAAAAAATGAACATTTCACAAACCATTTTTGCCAGTATGCCCTCCCAACAAGCAGGTACTCTTTAAGAAAAATAAATAAGACCATGCTAAACTATTCCTTGCCCTTGGAAAATGTTTTGTTTTGTTTCCCAGGTTGAGGGGTGTCAGCATAGTCACAATTGCCCATTGCACATTTAACTGTGTGGCTAAAATGTAAGCAACTAAAGAGACTAAGTTGCTCTCACATGCAAAATTTCAAAGTAGTTTAGAATTCCCTTAGCCAATAAACAATCTCTGTGGACTACCATAGCCAAAGTCAAATGAATAACACATCTCATGGAGGGCTGTGGAAAACAGGACTAATCACAAATGTCTTACCTGATGGACTTCTGGAGTGGTTTTCAGCACTGCTGTTCCATTGGGTGAGAGTCAGACCTTCTCCTGCCAGATCCATAAGAACCTGCAGAGTCTGACAGTCTTTTTGGCTACTGGAAAGCGACTGCCTCCTAGAATTAGGCTCTTCTGGAGTTTTAAAATTAAAGCCTTCAGAAGTGGGATCACTGAAGGCAGGCAGTTCTTGCACATCTGGTTTGGACTGGCTAAATGTCATTAATGGCAGCATAGGACCCTTTCCTGAATTCTAAAATAAACCAAAACCCAATCCAATTACATTATTATATTAATTGATGTTGGATGAGCAGCTGTATGGTACATGGTACAAAAGGTAGGTATAATAAGTATTATTCTACAGATGAGGAAATTGAGCTGCAGAGAGGTAATGTACAAAAGAGAGACTTCATAGCTATTAAGTGTCAGAGGAAAATTTGAACTCAGGTTTCTTCTGACCCTAAGTTCAGTGCCCTTTCCACTGTACTATACTACCTCCTCTGACACCAAGAACTAAATGCTTGCATTTCTATAGAGCTTTAATATTTACCAAATACTTTGTTCACCACAACCCTGTGTGCTATGTGATGCAAGTGTTCTTGTTTTATGGATGAGGAAACTGAGGTTTGAAAGAGGTTAAATGACTTCCCTACGGTGACACAACTTGTGAATAGAGCCAAGACTAAGGTCTTCAGATTCCAAGTCCAGGAATCTTTTCACTATGTTGTAATTTCTTTCTTTCTTTTTTTTTTGGAGGGGGGAAGACAAGTAAATTAGGGTTAAGTGACTTGCCCAAGGTCACACAGCTAGTCAGTGTGTCACGTGTCTGAGGTCATATTTGAACTCAGGTCCTCCTGACTCCAGGGCCTGTGCCACCTAGCTGCCCTGTAATTTTTGTATAAGAAGTTAATAAGTGAGAAAAGAAGCTGACTTCTCTGAGGTCTCTTGTGCTTTAATTCTTATACTTTACTTTTCCTTTGTTGATTTCTTATCTCCTTTCCTTCAATGATTAGATTTTAATTATAAAGCTTGTTATTCTTAGTATAACAGGGGCCTAGAGTTTAGTAAGCAACAATGCTGATATGTACAAAGGCCCTTAAATGGGGATTTAGTTATAAGGAAAATACCAGAAAGGAATAAAGTTCCCAAACAAATGTAAATGACCACTGGATCATAGGCTCTAAGGGTTGGGAGGATCTTCAAGGAACTCTGGTCCATCTTGCTGATTCCATGAAGGGCTATCCCTGAACTCCTCTATTTGATTCTCAAACTTAAACCCAAGAAAGTTCCTGAGAGGAGGATACAGTTAATCGACACATTTGTAGTGATATAGATTTAGAAAATCAAAGGCATCCAGCATGGGGGAAGGGGGAAGGGAGGGGAGAAAATCTGAAACTCAAGGGATTGTGGAACTGAATCTTGTAAACTAAAAGTAAATAAACAAGTCAATGGAAAAAAAAAAATCAAAGGCATCCCTACTTGGGAGACATTAAATTTAAGGAAGGAGGGTGATGAAATCTCACTCCCTTCTTTTGGTACAACAAACTCTTATCTACCATAGCTTGCTCTGACTGTCATTTCAAAATAAGGTCATTAACATATCATAAAGCCCTCCCACTTCAGAACCCTATTGTAATGTTGTATCTGGGAAATGAACTGGATGGTCAGCAACCATCTGAGTAAATCCTCAAGCCCCAGTGGTATTATAACTATTAAGTGTCAGTCTGTTTACCATGTTATTTATAATTTTGTTCCTATGGAAACCTATGTGGTTGTTTTACCTGATATCACATACCAATTAATGTTAGGTCAGAGTTACATATATAGTCATATCCAGTTAATTGGAAAGGAGTAAGAGTCAGGCTCATCTTGTACATCCTTATCCTATAAAATAAGCACCTTATAGAAAGAAAACCTGATTCCTAAAGTAATTAAGTGCTTTACTTCAACTCCCACAGTCAATGGCAGGGCCAGAAGAAGTGCCATAACCCCCAGTAGAACTCTGGACCCATAAATTCTACTCCAACACCTCCAGGTGTGGTCATGGGAAGTTCTCACCTTCGCAGGTTTCCAAGGTAAAATAGGAGGGTCTAATCCTTTAGCATAAAAAGACTCCAGAGGCCAAGATCCTGTCAGAGAGCTGCCCTTCCACAGAATACCTTGTTTTCCTTCAGCCTGTAGCAGACACCAATGTGCTTTGCCCATCTCTTTTTTCAAAATTTTGCTCAATGGAAGTGGTGGAGTGCTAGATAATTCTGATTCTTCTGTGAGTAGAACAGCAATTCGATCCCGTACCTGTTGAAGGTAAGTCTCTGAATCTTGAACTAACAATTGAGGTGGGGAAACAAGTTTCCTCTTACGACTTTTCTTCTCTAAAGATAAATAGAAAACAATTTGGATTAATAACAGAATGAATCTACTGACACTGAAACCTGTACAGCAACATGTTCTAATCTAAATGAATATGAAATGAAAAAGGACCTAGGATCTCTTATTAGCTCTTATGAGCTAATGTAGCCCTATTCTCATGTACCTGCTCCTGGTCTTATGTTGTTTGGAAAGATATTTCCAAGATTATCATTTGTCACTGGCTTAGATTGCTCCATCAGAGAATGGGACATTGCCATTGCAACAAGGAGGTCTTCTGACATGGCCTCTGTGTTGGATATCTTCCGCCTTTTCTGTGGTTTCTTTTCCTTTGTTGACCCTTTCCTCTTTGACTCACCAGCTGGTTTGCTGAAAACAAAAAGCCATAGAAGAAGAGTTAATAAGGATTAGAGTTTTCCTGGTTTTGATCATTTCATTCTGTATCAGTTTATCCAAGTGTTTCCAGATTTCTTTGAAATTATCCTCTTCTGCCTAGTTGTTCATGGGTAGGTCAAGCAAATATAATAAAAATGACAATTCTACCTAAATTAATTTACTTATTCAGTGCCATACCAATCAAACAACCAAAAACATTATTTTATATAATTTATATTTATATAGAATATTTATATAATTTATATAAAATAATAACAAAATTCAACTGGAAGAACAAAAGGTACAGAATATCAAGAGAATGAATGAAAAGAAATGCAAGGGAAGGCAGCCTACCCGTACCAGATCTTAAATGGTATAAAGGAGCAATCATCAAAACTACTTGCTACTGCCTAAGAAATAGAGTGGTAGATCAATGGCATAGGTTAGCTACATAAGACACAATAGTCATTGACTACAGTAATTTACTGTTTGATAAACCCAAGGACTCCAGCTTCTGGGATAAGAACTCATTATTTAACAAAAGCTGCTGGGAAAACTGGAAAATAATGACAGAAACTAGGCACAGAACATCTTATACCAGATACCAAGACAAAAGTCAAAATGAGTACACAATTTAGATATAAAGAGTGATACTATAAACAAACTAGGAGAGCAAGGAATAGTTAACCTCTCAGATCTATGGAGAAGAGAATTTATCACCAAATAAGAAATTGAGAACCTCATGAAATGCAAAACGGATAATTTTGATTACATTAAATTGAAAACTTTTTGCACAAAAAAGTCAATGCAATCAACATTAGAAGGGATGCAGAAAGCTGGGAAACATTTTTTTTACAGACACTGTCTCTGACAAAGGCCTCATTTCTAAAATATATAGAGAATTGAGTCAAATTCATAACAATACAAGCTATTTCCCAACTGATAAATGATCAAAGTATATGAATAGGCAGTTTTCAGAGGAAGAAATTAAAGCTATCTATAGTCAGATGAAAAAATGCTCTAATCACTATTGATTAGAGAAATGCAAATTAAAACAATTCTGAGGTACCACATCACACTTATCAGATTGGCTAATATGACGAAAGAAGAAAATGATAAATGTTGGAGAGGTAGGAAAATTGGAGCCCTAATGCATTCTTGGTAGAGTTGTGAACTGACCCAACCATTCTGTAGAGCAATTTGGAACTATGCCCAAAGGGCTATAAAAATGGCATACCCAGGGGAGGCTAGGTGGCGCAGTGATAGAGCATCAGCCCTGGAGTCAGGAGGAGTTCAAATCCGACCTCAGATACTTAACACTTATCAGCTCTGTGACCTTGCGCAAGTCACTTAACCCCAATTGCCCTGCCTTCCCCCATCCAAAAAAAAAGCAAAAAAAAAAAAAATGGCATACCCTTTGACCCAACAATACTACTTCTAGGTCTATATCCCAAAGAGATCATAAAAACAGTAAAAAGGATGCAAATGTACAAAAATATTTATAGCAGCTCTTTATGCAGTAGCAAAAAATTGGAAAATTGAAGGGATGTCCATGAACTGAATGGCTGAACAAGTTGTGGTATGTGAATGTAATGGAATACTACTGGACTATAAGAAATGAGGAGCAGAAAGACTTCAGAAAAACCTGGACTTATATGAACTGATGCTGAGTGAAATGAGCAGAACCAGGAGACCATTATACACAGTAACAGCCACAGTGAAAACTAAAAATAAACTAAACTATATAAAAAAGACAGCATGATGGTACTCCGTTACATTCCAGTACCACAAACTGTCTCACCATGTCCTAATTGATGAGTGCCACTTTGGTTTCTAGATTTTTGCCACCACAGAAACAGATGCTATTTATATTGTTATATATTTGGCTCCTTTTCCTCCTTCTTTGATATCTTTGAGGTCTGAAGTCCAGAGGTATCACTGACCAAAGGTGATCCAACGATCAAATGGCTATAAAACACAGTTTGGTAGTTTTGGGGGTAAAGTTCCAGATAGCTTTCCAGACGGTTGGACTAATTCACAGTTCCACTAGTAGTGAGTTACTTAATTATTAATTAGTAGACTTTTCTCACAGTCCTTCCAACATCTGCCATTTTCCTTCTTGGTCAAGTTTGCCAATCTGACAGGTGTGCAATGGAACCTCAAAAAAGCTTTAAATGTGCATTTCTCTCATTATTAGTGATTTAGAGTATTTTTTCTATATAGCTATTGATAGCCTGGATTTTTTCCTTTGACTATTTGTCAATGGGATAATATCAGCCTAGCTTTTCAGTAAATACATTTAAAGATGACTTATGGCAATTCTGCTTAGATCAGATGTGAAAATATTCTATAATTAAGTTTAGAATTAGAGATACCCATAATAGCCCAATCTCTGCTTTCCTTGTAGCCAGTCAATCATTCTCTACAGAAAATTCTGATGCCTCTTAGGAGGATTCCCTTCATGGATAGGTAAGAAAGGATCCTTTTCTTCATACAGATGTACTTTCTGCCCTTCCAGCCCCAAGGAAAGTTACTTCAAATAATTTAATTGTAGATTTCCTGCCAAAATCCTGAATTTTTTCACCAGGCCAAATAATAACCAAGAAATATGTGATTTCTTTTATTCTAGAACTTCATGAAAAAATCAGTCTGTGCCTCCCCCTCCTAGCAAATCAAGCACCAAATCAACCAGATCAGTGTAGCCCATCTGGCTCTGTGTCCTGAGGCAACAAAAGTAGACGGTTCCCAAGAAAGTCTTAGTGTCCAGGATTGTCAAAAAGTCCCAGAGTAGTGAATCTGCCCACCCTTCTTCTCCTCACCTCACCATAAGAAGCCCCAGACTGAGGGGCTCACAGATTCCTAACAGTTTGTGCTAAGATGCTATAGAAAGCAATGAAAATCTAGCCCTTGGGACCTCAAAAATTCAGGAAGGCTTAATCCAGGGAGGTGCAGGTATACACAGGAACCCAAGGGACAAAGGGCAAGACTAAGCAGGGGCAACCAACTCCCCTAGAAGTACAGCAGAGACTGAAGTCTGGTCCTGGCACAAAGCCCCAATTCAGGAACTAAAGCTAGAGTGTTAATTAAAAAACAAACCACTAAACAGCATAAAAATTATTGTGGAACTACAAGCACAGATGCAAAAGAAAAAATGGATGTCTCAAGAACTATGTGATTTTTTTTGTGAAGTTCTAGAATAAAAAAAATCACATATTTCTTGGTTATTATTTGGCCTGGTGAAAAATTCAAGATTTTGGCAGGAAATCTACAATTAAATTATTTGAAGTAACTTTCCTTGAAGAAATTTCCCAGAAGAAATGAAGCGAGAGATTAAAAAAATAAAATAAAAACTTCGAAAGAAAGAATTAAAAGGAGAGTGGGGCAGCTAGGTGGCGCAGTAAATGGAGCACCAGCCCTGGAGTCAGGAGGACCTGAGTTCAAATCTGGTCTGAGACACTTAACACAAAAAACTAGCTATGTGACCTTGGGCAAGTCACTTAACCCCAACTGCCCTCCAAAAAAGCATTAAAAAAAAAAAAGAATTAAAAGGAGAATAAGTATCTTAGAAGAGAAAGTGGCTCTTCCCCAAGAAAAGGACTCCCCAAAAACCAGAAGAGACCAAACAAAAATCAATTACTCCATGATATAACAAAATGTTAGAACAAAATAGATAGAAAAAAAGAAATAAAACGTAAGATATCTGATATTTAAAAAAGACTTAAGATAATAGGTCAAAGAGAGAATTAAAGATTCATTAGACTTCTTGGAAACCACTTTTAAAAAAAAGTCTAAGAATCATATCTCAAGAACGTATAGATTTGGGAGCCAAGATGGCGAAGTAGAAACAGGGCTTCCCTGTGGCTCCGGCTTTCACCTTTTCCAATACATGTAAAAAATGACTCTAAACAAATTTTAGAGCTACAGAACCCACAAAGTGACAGAGAAAAACAAATCTCCTGCTGAAGACAGGCTGGCAAGCTGGCAGGAAGGGTCTATCACACCAAGCTGGGAGGATGGCTCAGAAGTGAGCAGTTTTGGCCCCAGGACAGCCCTGACCAGCAGCAGCCAGAGCAGACTTCAGGACAGTAAAACACCAGCAGCTGTGGTGGTTTCCAGATTTCTCAACCCATAAACGCCAAAGACAAAGTAAAAAGTCAGTGTGGAATTCTGTTGGAACAGGGGTGGATGGAAGAACCTGGTCCGGCCCCTGTCCCTGGGGTGAAAAGCGGCGGAGACACATGTGCCACATGGCTACCTCAGAAGCTCCTGGCCTATAGGTTGTAGGGAGACCAAGTAACCATTCAGAGGGTCAAACCACTCTTGCTTTGACCTGCTTGGATATGGATAGTGGTCTTGGGTAGAGGTCCTGGGGTGTGTGGCCACGTGCCAGAGCCTGTGGGGGCTGCAGAGAGCGGGCCATCCTAATTGCTCCAGCAGCTCCAAAAACCCCAGCGATTTGGGACATAGCTCTCTCCATTCTGAAAGCAGAGTTCTACTGTGGCAAAGAGTTCAAAAGTCAAGTAATTGAATGGCAAAATGAGCAAGCAGAGGAAATGCAATCCTACCATAGATTCCTTTTTCGGAGACAAAAAGGATCAAAGCATGGGACAGGAGGAAGACAACTAAGTCAGAACTCCTGCATCAAAAGCTCCCAAGAAAAATATGAACTGGTTACAGGCAATGACGGAGCTCAAGGATTTTGAAAATCAAGTAAGACAAGTAGAGGAAAAATTGGGAAGAGAAATTAGAATGATGCAAGAAAATCAGGAAAAGTGAGTCAACACCTTAAAAAATAGACCAACTCAAATGGCAAGAGACCCAAGAAGCCAATGAGGAGAAGAATGCCTTAAAAAGCCTTATTTGCCAGATGGAAAAAGAATTTCAAAAACTTACTGAAAAGAATAATTCCTTCAAAATTAGATTGGAACAAATGGAAGCTAATGACTTTATGAGATATTAAGATACTATTAAACTGATCCAAACGAATGAAAGAATAGAAGGCAATGTGAAATATCTCATTGGAAAAACCACTAACCTGGAAAATAGATCCAGGAGAGAGAATTTAAAAATTACTGGACTACCTGAAAGCCATGATCAAAAAATGAGCCCAGAAATCATCTTCCAATAAATTATCAAGTAAAACTGCCCTGATATTCTAGAACCAGAGGGAAAAATAGAAATTGAAAGAATTCACCAATTGGCTCTTGAAAAAGACCCCAAAAAGAAAACTCTTAGGATATCACAGCCAAATTCCAGAGTTCCCAGGTCAAGGAGAAAATACCGCAAGCAGTCAGGAAGAAACAATTTGAGTATTGTGGAAACACAATCAAGACAACACAAGACCTAGCAGCTTCTACATTAAGGGATCAAAGGGCTTGGAATATGATATTCCAGAGGTCAAAGGAGCTAGGATTAAAACCAAGAATCACCTACCCAGCAAAACTGAGTATAATGCTATAGGGGCAAATATGATCATGCAAAGAAATAGAGGATTTTCAAGCATTCTTGATGAAAAAACCAGAGCTGAACAGAAAATCTGATTTTCAAATACAAGAAGCAAGAGAAGCATGAGAAGGTAAACAGAGAAAAGAAATCACAAGGAACTTATTAAAGTCAAACTATTTACATTCCTACGTGGAAAAACAATAATTGTAACTCATAAGACTTTTCTCAGTATGAATACAGTTGAAGGGAATATATATGTATATATATGTATACATACATATATATGTATTATAGGAGAGCACAGGTGTGTATAAATATATATGTGAGGGTGTGTATATGTATGTACATATATGTATACATAAAGAGAGGGCACAGGATGAGTTGAATATGAAAGGATGATATCTAAAAAATAAAATTAAGAGGTAAGAGAGGAATATATTGGGAGAAGAAAGGGAGAGATAGATTAGGGCAAATGATCTCATATAAAAGAGGCAAGAGAAAACTGTTACAATGGAGGGAAAGAGCAGGAAGGTGAAAGGGAATGGGACAACCTTACTCTCACTGAATTTGGCTTAAGGAGGGCATAACATACATACTCAATTGGGTATCTTATCCTATAGGAAAATAGGAGGGAAGGGAATAAGAGGCGGGATGATAGAAGGGAGGGAAGATTGAGGGAGAGGGCAGTTAGAAGCAAACACTTTTAAAAGAGACAGGGTAAAAGGAGAAAATAGAGTAAGAGGGGGAGTGGGATTGGATGGAGGGAAATATAGTTAGTCTTTCACAATATACCTAGTATGGAAATGTTTTGCATAACTACACATGTACAACCTATATTAAATTGCTTATCTTCCCAGTGGGGGTGTGTGAGGAGAGAAGAAGGGAAAAAAAATCTGAATTTCAAAGTTTTAAAAACAAATGTGTATTAATTTTTTTTTTACATGCGACTGGGAAATAAGATATACAGGCACTGGGATATAGAAATCCATCTTGCCTTACTAGAAAGTTGGGGGGGGAGGGGAAATGGAGGAGGATATGAGACAACAATTTGGGGAAAGCGGTATTCAGTAGGCTAGCTATTTTGGGGTGAGGGGTAGGGGAAAGACAGGGAGAAAAATCTGTAATTCAAAATCTTGTGGAAATGAATGCTGAAAATAAAATAAATAAATCAGAAAAAAAAATTTTTTTAAAGAAAGTATAGATTGAAATTGCCTACATCTATTGGAACCTAAGGGCAAAGTAAAGAAAGAATCCACAGATTACTTCCTGAAGGGGTCATCAAAAGGAAAAGTTCCAAGAATATGATAGTCAAAATTTAGAGTTCCCACAAAACGCCCACAAAACAATATCTAGAGTTCCATCCAGAAAGGAGTTCAAGTACCCAGGACCAAGTCTGGATCACATATGGTTAGGCAGTTTCTTACAGCCAAAGGAGATCATGGAATATACTAATTCCAAATGATAAAAGATCTGGCCTTACAATCAAAAATAATTTACTGTGCAAAATTAAGGATAATCTTAAAGGGGAAAAAATGGACCTTTAATGAAACAGAGGTCTTTTAAGCATTTTCTGATTGAAAAGAGCAAAGATGAGTAAGAACTTTGAAAAGCAAACACAAAACTCCAGAGAAACTAAGAAAGGTAAAGTTAATTGAGCAATTGGAAGGAAGTGTATAATGACGTAAGACTAATATTCTAATAGGGGGATAAGACATAAGCATCTATCCCTTCAGACCTTAATATCTTCAAAAGGTATTTGAGGTAGTTAAATAAGCAGGAAAATAGGGAGCCAAGAAGGCGGTATAGCAGCAGCAAAATAACACAGCTCTCACATAGCCACGCCAAAATACCCATAAAATAGGACTCTAAACCAATCCTAGAACTCCAAAACGCACACACAGATACTTCCCACTAAAGTTAGCTCGGCTACGAGGAACCATATCAGCACTGCAAACCGAAGCCAGCCTGGCCTGAAGCCACGGCTGTGCCCCGGGGGCGGCTGGACGGGAGGAGCAGAGGAGCGAATTAGCGGCAGCTGTGAGCAGGGTTCAGAACTAGGTCAGTGGGAACTGCGGGGAGAAAAGCGTCCGGCCGAAAGGCCTCCAGAGCGGAAAAGCGAAAGGCAGAGGTTTTGCACCCACCTCCGCGTTGCAGCTTCCTGCTTGCGGCCTGCAGACTGCAGGGGGACTAAGAGATTGTTCTGAGGCCAAGAGCTCTCGTGTTGAGCGGCCTGGATCTGGATCGCGGTCTTGGGCCTCGGTCCTGGAGTCTTCATTATCCAGTCAGCCAGAAGTAAATAGGAAGAGTCCCAGCATCTTCCTGAGAGCTATGGCAGCCGGGAGGACCCCAGCGATTTGGGACAGAGCTTTCCCTTCTGGAAGCAGAGCCCCACAGAGATTTTAAAAAAAAAAT
>JAQQSV010017210.1:0-11659 GCA_028646515.1 Pseudochirops corinnae
CATTTTCCTGTTTTGTCATCTTAGCCAATCTGACCGGTGAGATGTGGTACTTCAAAGTTGTTTTGATTTGCATTTCTCGAATCAATAGTGATTTAGAGGATTTTTTCCATATGCTTAAAGATATCTTTAATTTCTGCCTCTGAAAATTGCCTGTTCATATCCTTTGACCATTTATCAATTGGGGAATGACTTATATTCTTAAAAATTTTACTTAATTCCTTGTAAATTTTGGAAATGAAGCCTTATCAGAGACATTGGTTGTAAATATTCTTTCCCAATTTCCCACTTCCCTCTTAATCTTGGTTACATTGGCTTTGTTTGTACAGAAACTTTTCAATTTAATGTACTCAGGGTTATCCATTTTGCATTTTGTAATGCTCTCCAATTCTTCTTTGGTCATAAAGTCCTTCCTCTTCCATAAATCTGACAAGTAAACTATTCCTTGCTTCCCCAGATTATTTACAGTATCAGCCTTTATACCTAGATCATGCACCCATTTAGACTTGACTTTGTTGTATAGCGTTAGATGATGGTCTATGCATTTTTTCCCTTTTTAAAAATTTAATTTAATCTTTCCCCACTTAATAGTATTTAATTTTTTCCCAATTACATGTAAATAGAGTTTTCAACATTCATTTTTTATAAAATTTTGAGTTGCAGATTTTTCTCTTTCCCTCCCCTCCCTCCTTCCCAGGACAGCACGCAATCTGATATAGATTATACGTGTACAATCATATTAAACATATTTCCATATTAGTCATATTGTGAAAGGAGAATGAGAACAAAAGGGAAAAACCAGGAGAAAGAAAAAATTTTAAAAAACAACAAAAAAAGTGAAAATAGTCTGCTTTGATCTGCATTCAGACTCCATAGTTCTTTCTCTGGATGTGGATAATAGGCTTTTTATTTAGAGACAAGCCAGACATTTCCTAGAATTCACTTAAGAATAATTGCAAAAAAAACCTGTAAGTTACTATTTGACAAAGACATATATGGAACTAAGAATTCTCCCATTGAATATTTTAAAAACTGTAGCAATATTACTTATATAAAAGATTCAACTAACACAGAAAACCCTGTAATAAAGACAGAAGTTTACAAAGCCACTGCCCTCAAGGGCTTTGGAGTCTAGTAGCAGAGATAATAAAAGTGACATAGACAATGGTAATACAAAACAGAATGGGGTGAATACTTGAGAGAGGCACTGAGTGCTATGAGAATGGGAGATTCTGGGAAGGCTTGATAGAGAAGGTGGCCCACTGGCTAAGTGGACATGGGTAGCAGGGTAAGGGAAGCAAAAGAAAGGGGATGCAGCTTAAACACCAATGCTGTGGGCACAAAGGTGGGGAGGTGCAGAACATGGCAAGACACAAATGTTAGTAACTGGAACATAAAATATTACAGAACAAGCACATGAGAACACTACAAAACAGAAAGCTGTGAGGTGTTTGAGGGAGGAGAGAGAAAGGAAGAATCAGAAAGATTTTGTGGAGAAGGCGACATCAAGAGGGCTTTAAACTAGAGGTCACCTAGAGAGAGAAGACCCAGGAAAGAGGGGAAACAGAAGCCAAGCTCCTCAGGTAGGAGAGGAGTTGATTCTCACCGGAGCTAGAAATGAAGTGGGAACCAGACTCCAGGGGCACCTTTAGAATGAGAGGAAATGACGGAGATTCTCAAAGTACCCTCACTAAAGCTCAGAGAGTTTTGTTAAAGTCATTTGCCCAAGTTCACACAAATAGTAAGAAGTGAAGACTGGTCTCCCAATTACAAATCCAGTGCCCTTCACAGAAATATGAGGTAAGGATATAAAGTAGGGAGGAGCCTGATGCCTTAAGACCAGGCTAATCTATGGTCTGACAAGCTCTTTTAGGAAATGAACTATATAACGGGACATCTTCATGCTCCTTGGTGCACTTTCTCCTCTGTTTTGATGTGATATTCTATTCTGTAGATCATATTGTGCCTGCTCATAATTCTGGGAGGTTTATGGTAGAATTTGGCCAAAATCAATAAAATTCTGACCCAATGTTATATGGCCTGACTGCAGAGAGCCATTTAATATCTGAATCTGTTATCTTACTGATACAAGATACATACATTAGGGCAGACAACATCCAACAGAACCATCCGTGTGGCCTTGGTCAAGTCATAACCTCCCTGGGTCTCACTTTTGTTATTAGCAAAACGGGTGCGGAGTGAGGCTGTTCTAAGCTGAAGATCTCATGGCCTCAGTCACCCTGTGTGGCTCTCTGCCACGTAGTATCCCCACAGAATTAGCCCAGCTCACTATGAGTCTTTCATTATTTCCTAAATACCAGTGTGCCGTGCTTGACCTGGGCATAAAGAGGCATTGCTCTCCAGCCCAACTTCTTTTCTGGCCGTACATGTCCACTTACCACAAGCACGCCATACACCGGGAAGAATTTTTTCATTGCCTTTCAGTCTCTACAACTGCAGTTCTATTATTCTTGCTACAGCACCCCCAGAGCTACTGGGGGTTAAAAGAGATGGACTCTGGGGGCAGAGAGCAGCTCAGCATCCCTGAAAGGGCACTCCGATTTCCCCAATGTAATCAAAGCCTGCCTTCTGTTCAGTTCTGGAATCAATTTATTGTCCGATGGTGACCTAGGAAGTAAAGAGACACGTCTAACTGGAGCTAACTGGACCTGCTCAACTGGGATGAACATTTGATCCTATTCAAAACATGTAGGATTTCTGGCACTGACTCCCCGTAAGAAAGATGAAGCCCTACATAAGTGTCATCTAGTCCTGCTTCCTCTCTTCTTTTGTGACTCATCAAAGCTAAATTCACAAAGCCTGAACGTCTCACAACTGCCTTCTCCTAATGGGGTTTATTTTGTGCATCTTCTTATCCCTGGGATGGGAAACTTCACATTGGCACTATAAATAGACAGCACAGAAAAGAATACTGACATTTCAGAGCACTGCCATTGGCTTGGCATGTTCTTAATGTTTTTCCACATTTGGGCAGGGCTGATCAGTTCAGAATGGCTCTTTTGCAAACAGACTCACCTATCTGTGAACAAGCCAGTTTCCACATATGGGCTCTAAGAAGACAGAATGATTAAAGTTCTTCTGTGGGAAATTCTCACAAATGTGGCAGGTACCTACTTTCAGTACATTTTGCCTTTGCATATATTTTAAGGATTTGATCTGTTGCTCAAGATGGCCCAGTCTCTTTTCTGCTTTGAGTAATGTTCTTGAGGCTCTGGGTTCTTCTAGTTTTCCCAGTGGCCTCAATACTGTGCCCCACTCCGTCCCACCTCTGATAGTCAGCTCTCGTCAGAGAATAAGAGTACTTCCAAGGTAAGTCTTGAAACAGGTTAGAAATGGTTGGCATGGGGGTGACTAGGTGGCACAGTGAACAGAGCACCAGCTCTGGAGTCGGGAGGACCTGAGTTCAAATCCAGCCTCAAACACTTAATGCAAAAACTAGCCCTGTGACCTTGGGCAAGTCACTTAACTCCAATTGCCCTACCTTCCCCCCACTCCCCCCAAAAGAAATGGTTGGTGTGGCTATTAGAAAATGATATTGACTATATCAATACTAATGAAGAACATCCTTCTGCACCAATATAAAAACGTATGGCCTGGAATGGTAGTTCTGTAGGTCTTCATGGAAATGGGATCCAGTGAGCCATATCTGAAAATAGCCTCAGAAGAGTTGGGCAGCAGGAAGAAGTCCTCTTTGCACCTCTCCTGACAACGTTTGACACAAACCATGGTAAAAGCCGCTCAAGGAAGTAGAGATGGAAGGTAAATCTTCACTCTCCCCTTAAGAGACATTAAATCTCAGATTCAGATGCTTCTTGACTGCTGTTACAACTGGCCACTGGAAGACAATGATTTCAGTCTTGTAAAAGCCAACCTGGGGCTGAAGCAGCCCCATACAAACAGCAACTGTTGTTTCTATTTGAGAGTTCTGGCTAGAGAAGATTTCTCTGCCTGCTGCCTCTCTACTTCTGCCATGGAATGGGGAGCCTCTGCTCGGCATGAAGCTATCTGATCTCAGTCCTAGGCTGACTTCTGTCTACTGAGAGGGCAAGCCCAATGTGACACTGGGCACAGGAATGCTCATTCTACTGAACTAGAAGATATGGCAGCAGGGAAGCCTGAAAGCCTCCAGCAGAGGCACTGCAGCAGAATAAGGCAGAGGGAAGTGATAAGGCCTAACTGTGGCCATCTGAGTCCTCCTCTGAATGGTGCTAGCCTGGCTAAAAATTTCATACCCCTCAGCAGCAGCCCCAGTCAATGTGCATTAATATCCAAAGGGCAAACAGACACAGGGAACGGGACAAGGGCAGTGACCTAGATGGCTGTGGATGACAAGGGGGGCAGTGGTCAAGAAACAAAGTATTTTAGAAACAGCTTTGAGGAGTAGTTCCAGAAAGAAGTAGAACCTACAACTGACAGCAGGAAGCTTGTTCCAGATTACAAAATATAATCTTTTCCTAATTACAAATAATCTCCACATGAAAATTTCTGAACAAGGCATGGGAGTGGTTAGAAATACTGATGCCCAGAGGTACAAATGGTTGTTTCCCATGGGTTCCACAAATCATAAAGCAAGATGACCGTGCAGCCTATTGCTGGTTGGCCAGATGAGGCTGAGGGAGGGACCAGTCACTCCAGTGCATTGCTCTGCACATGCTTTAGAATCTTATCAGGAAGGCTTGAGTGAACTGAAGCAAATAGGAAACATTTCCCTTTGCTCCTCTCCAAGGTAATCTATCAGCTTTCAGGAATGCTTTTTTCTTACCCCTGGTTTTCAGCTGTCAGTACAAATAATTCCCACGGACCCCAGTCTCTAGACTAGGAGGAGAAGCTCACTGCACTGCATTGATCAGCAGGGCCTACAACGTCCCCCACCACAAGAACCTTGGCATCTGTACCCTGTGTATCCACTATCCCTGTTCCTGCCCCATATGAAGCAGTGATCACAAGGAAATTCCAGGGGTCTCCTCTTTTCCTTTTTTTTTGCTTTTTGGAGGGTGGAAGGCAGGGCAATTAGGGATTAAGTGACTTGCCCAAGGTCACACAGCTAGTTCTTTGTGTTAAGTGTCTGAGGCTGGAATTGAACTCAGGTACTCCTGACTCGAGGGCTGGTACTCTATACACTGCACCACCTAGCTGCCCCTCCTCTTTTCTTCACAAAAAAATCAAAATGCTGGAGATGCAGAGGAGACTTCATCCCTTGACTTGACTCTTTGCAAGACAGTAAATCATGACCAATCCATGCCCCTGCTGAGAAGCAAGGAACAGAGGAGAAAGGCAATTTTAAGTGTCTATGATTCTTCCCAATACTCTCTGATCCAGAGATGCCTCTGCTAGGCCTTGGGCCTAAGGAGGTCTAAGATTCAAAATTCCCACACACACCTAAATGCTTATAACATCATTTTTTTAGAAGGAGGAAACAACTGGAAACAAAACAGATGCCCAATGATTGGAAAATGGCTAAACAAGCCATTCAAGTACATGAATGTAATGGATTATTATTGTGCTGTGAGGAATTCAGAGAAGCAAGGAGACACTTTTATGAACTCACGCAAGGTGAACTGAGAAGAAAGGAAAAACCCATACATAATGTAAATGTGCTGTTATAAATGCAATGATAATGTAAATGGAAAGGAAAAATCCTACCCCGAACTATGTGTGGTTAAGTCTAGCCCTGGAGAGTGGTGAGAATGCACCCTCCCCTTCTGTGCAGCAGTGGGGACAATGCCCATGAGGACAGCATGCTTGGTTGATGAACTGGTCTGTTTTTCTGAACTATTTGTTTAACCTTTGCTGCCAGGAATGGGTGAGAAAGGGTGGAGAAGTATATGGGGAAATGAATGCGATATGAAAACAATGTATCATAAAAATTCTGAAAAATCTTTCCCAAGGCAGACAAGCAAGGTATCTTCTCTGTCTTCTTCATTTCAGAGAACTGCACAAGGCACCAAGAGGTTATATGACTTGCCCAGGTCTTTGTGACTCTGAGCCCAACTTGTTCTCCCAGCCATACATTATTCTAAGGACATATGCCATCTTCTTTTATTAAAATGGGCATTTTTCAAAGCAAGATAAAAAATAACAGATCGAGATAAATTTTTGCTTTGCTGACAGTTTTATCTTTCAGACATTCAAAGAAGCTACAACAATTAGAATTTCAATGATAAATTCTAACAAAGAAAAATGAACTAGAGAAGTAGGAAGGGCGGCATTCTGGAGAAAAAGTCCTATCAGGCATTGAGACTTACAAGGAGGACTTCAGGCATAATCACATATGCACCTCATACTTCAGGAAAGCAATTGTAAAGTGTTCAGGGAAAGCTCTATCCCAAAGCCAGGGAGCCAGTGACTCCAAAGGAGAAAAGGAAGACAAGGGAGACATATCTAAAGAAAACAAGGCAACTTTGCAGGTTGCTTTCTGACGAGGATGGATTAAAAAGAAGCCATCTAAGAGCAAGGATATCTGACCAAGGTCTGATACAAGAATCTGACACAAACCCGGAAGAAAACTACTCAGAAGAAGCTTGGGAAAAAGGATAAAAACATGAACGAAAAGACTTTTTAAAGGTGTGTTAATGTGAAGAGATGACAAAGAAAAATGCAGAACTCCTCAAACCCCATTTTGCTTCTACTTTCCTTATCAAGGAATCTGATCTCTAAACTGGTTAGGAGAGAAGTAAAGTTCAAGGCTCTTGGTTACTTTATGTATGGTAATGGTATAAAACCAACTAAATCACAGTTAGCTGAAAGAGTTTGAGGATATGATCACAAAACCACCTTCAAGAGTCTCTAAGAAGTTAGGGAAAAAGGGATATAGTGTCAGAAGGCTACAGATGGGTAAATTTTCTCAACTGTAAAGAGAAGTTGGGCCAGGAGTGAATTCTAGAAACTATAGGTCAGTAATTAAAAATCAGTCCCTCACAAAATTCTAGAGTTTGACTAGGAATGCCGTGATTAATGAAATCAGCCTAGTACAGTGGAAAGGTCACAAGACTGGGAGTGTCAAATGATCTGGGCTGGTAACGTGGCTTTGCCATTTACTGCCCATGTAAACTTCAGGCAGGCCACTTAACTTCTCTAAGGTTCTGTAAAAGGTGGGTCTTCCAAGACCTCTTCCAGTTCTAGAGCTATGATCTTGTGGGACCATGACCTTGGTTCTGTCCTGATCAACATCTCCATTAATGACCTGGCTGAAGATATGGAAGGAATGTTTGTCACATGTGCAAATGACACAAAGCTGGGAAGTGCAGTTCATACACTAGATGAGAAAATTAATATTCACAGAGATCTTAGGCTTCTGGAAGGTTGAGCTAAAACTAAAATTTAGGATAGGATTTAGACTTGTGATTCCATTGGTATGTGGAAGTCCCAGGTAAAGAAATTTCTTCTACCAATGCTGGATAATATCTTTTCTATAATTTATAGTTTTAAGAGTTTCCAAGAGCTCTGAGAGGTTAAGTTGTGCCCAGGGCTACAGAGCCAATATCACCCAGAGGTGGCACTTGAATCCAGGTCATCTTAGCTTCAAGAATGGCTCTCTATCCACTGACCCATGTTGCTTCTATAAGGTGGCATCAAAAAAAAAAAAAAAAAAAAAGAAAAAGAAATTTAACAGAGAAAAATATAAACTCCAACATTTGAGCTAAAAAATCAACTTTAAAAGAGTGAAAAATTCTTAGATACTGCTAACAGTGCAACATAATTCAATTGTGTGAAGCAACTGCCAAAACAGCTGATGTAATACTAGTCTGAATTAACAGAAATATAATTATCTAGATTAAAGGATGCAACAGTCATAAGGTATTCACCACTGTTCAGACCACACCTGACGTACTGCTGTCACGTACAGTGGGTGTTAATAAAATTAAATGAGCTCAGGAGGGCAAACAAAATAATGAAGGGTCTGTAAACCATATAATATGAGCATGGCTGAAGGAACTAGGAATAATAATCCGATAACGGGAAAATAGAGGGAACCTGATTATGTTCGTCAAATATATAAAGGCCTGTCACATGGAAGAGGAATTATATTTAGACTTTTATAGCTTTAGAGGGCAGAAATAGTATTCATGGCTGGAAATAAGTGAGGTATATTTTCTCACAATACAAGGAAGAACTAACATTTACAATTCTCCAAAAAAAGAATTTGCTATATGATGAGGTAGTGAGTTCTACCAGTAACTCTACCAGTGATACTAAAAAGAGAATGGGAAGGGGCAGGATGGAGGATGAGGGTGGGAAAGAGGGTGACTAGCTAAGCCCTAAGATACCTTCTCTACCTAAGATAATGTTCAGATGCTCGTAGGGGACCAAAAAGTGGGGGGATTAATTAGATGCAATGAAAATATCTCTGACTCTTGAAGCCATTTTCAGTCCTCTGAAGAGCTCCTTCGTACCCAGCTGGGAAGGTGTCTGATGCTCATCACTCTCCATCTGGGGCTCATCCCCCCAAAGAAGCAGGGCTCTCACTCAGTCCTGCTTGTCCCCCAACACTCTTAGCTGGCTGTTCCATCATTTCCAAAGGAAATAGAAGACTTTCTTTTGGTACTTCCTGATTCAGGTTAAAATAGTGACTGATCTGTGGAAAAGGGTATTTCTCTGAGAAATCCCTATTCAAATCTTCAAGGGAAAAGTCACTCTGTTATCTGCATATCCAGAAACAAAGGTTCTGTGTAACTCTCTGGTTCTAACTCTACAGTGAAAGATCAGACACAGTTACCCTTCTATATCCCACCAACTTCAGTATGGCTTACCATTGCTGATTTCTGGCAGGTCAAACTTGGTAAAGTCCCACCACTGGAGCCGGTAGGTGGTGTTGGCAATGTTACTGGCCACCGCAGATTGTCCATCACCAATTACTGCCCCTATGAAGGAAAAAGGGAACCATCAGCCAGTTTACCACAAGTTCCCATTGGGGAATACAATGAAATTTCACTAAGGTTTGTGAGGAAGAAGAGGAGCGAAAAAAAAAAAAAAAACCCAACCCAGTACAGGGAAGTTAAGAATGAGGAGGTAGATGAAATAGCCTCAGACAGTGCACTGCCCCAAGAGAAACTGGTACACTTTTCCCAGTCAGACACAACATGATAAAATTATTAGTTTAATTACTTCAACCCAACATTACTGCTTAAGAGTTACTAAGTGCCCACAATATGTCAGGTTTGGTACCTGATGAAAGGAAAAGACATTACCCCTGTCCTGTGGGTTCACAACGGCAAGAGGCAGATTAGAAATAATACAAACACTGGGCAGGAAGGGAAAACAGAAGGGGGGGAGATGAAGGAGTTAGGGGTGGGTCAGTCACAGCAGGGCCGAAGCAAGAGCAACAAAGAGGAGTTAGGAAGGATTTCAATTTCTGGTTATCTTTGGAACAGGCAATGCTGTCTGAAAGAAGGTCTCTCCCCTTTTGTACATGGCCCTCTTCCCACTAAAGCACTCCAAAATGATGTTACCGCTGGGGAAAAGACAGCCAGCAAATAGCTGATTAGACTGGAAAAGATAGCCAAGAACAAACGAGATGTTTGTTGATCTCTTTGGACCCCTGGCATCTAACGCAGCAGAAATTTATAAGCCTAGTTTTGCAGCATCAGAATATTTTTATTAAGGCAATATTTTATCATCCCCCCACGAGAATTTCCCTGAATTCACATTCTCTTTTAATGTCTCATGGTTTAACTTCTCTGAGATATATACTTCCGTATGACACTTTTTTCCTTGGTAACCAATTAAATAAAATATGGATTAAAAAAAACCAGGGTGACACTCTAATTTGCAGTTGTATTTCATTTCCACGAACATGTCATTTTCTCCTCCTCCTCTCTTGGAGATACATTCCATAGACACCCACCCCTCTGATCAGACATAGCCAAACCCTCCTGGGAGCAGAGAATGGATCGTGCCGGCTTCCCAAGTGGTATGCTCTGTTTCCAATCAGCTCCCACTTAGGGAACCTGACAACATGAAGGTTTGTCTCACATTTGACACGAGCACAGCCATACCTGGATCCTCAGTCACCCAGCTCTGTACTACATTTTAAAAGGATTTTCATAGGATCTATAGCTGGGGAGGCCCTTAGAGCTCATTTAGTCCAGCCCTTGAGGTTTAAAGATGAGGAAACTGAGGCTCCAGGTCACACTGGTCCTCAAGTAGCAGAGCCAGGATTTAAATTCAGGCACACTGACTGCCAGGCTAGAGCTCTTTCTAAAACAGATCTCGTTGCTTCTCTTTCTGCTACCTTATTTTTTGTGCTGTGTGCGCTGCTTTGCTAGCCCTGCTGCTTCACAATATCCTCTTCATAAAATCAAGAGATGGCAGAGAAAGAAGGTGTTCACCCCTTAAACCATTAACTAAGAGAAAAGAATTTTGTAGTATGTTGTATAGCTCTTATGATGGGTCTTTGGGAAGCTCCTTTTAAGGAGAGTAGTTTGGTGAATATTTCCCTGACCCAGTTGAAGGTGCAAAAGGAGAGTGGTCAGATATTTGAGGGGTACAGACACCAAGGTAAAAAACAATTCCTGTTAAGATATTTTTCATGTATTAGTTTTTAAAAAAATCTTCCTCATAGCAACACACTGAACCAACCAAGGTTTTCCCATAGGCTAAGAAAGAAGACATGATTTGAGATACAATCTTGTCCTCAGCCTTAGGCAGAGCATCCACAGGGCCCGCTGAATCTAATTTGCTCTTATGGCTTCTGGGGCTGATCACTCAGCAGCCATAAATACCCTCTCTTACTGTACTCGATAAAAATATCTAGCCATAATTATTATCTGACCTGGTCCATTTTACTAGGTCCCTTGGGCAAAAGGAAAACTTAGGTTTTCTACGGGGCCTATGTCAAGAGAGGCAGCATGGCACTATGGAAAGAATACCGGACTGGAAAAGAGCAGACAAGGGTTTGCACGCTGGCTTGGGCTGTCACTGACCCCGTGAACACTGGCCTCTCAGAACTTCGGCTGTAGAGACAAATTAGGTATAACAACATTGTGACATGTGTAGTCATAATGTGCTCCTCTCTCTGACACATACTGGTTGTGAGGCCTCAGCAAGTCCTTTCACCTCTCAGTGTCCCAGGCAACTCTCTAAGACCCTTCAGTTGCAGTAAAGGGGTCAACCTGCATTGGCGGAGGGAGTTTCTTCCCTGGAAGTTCCTTATATCAATGAAATCATATTTCTTAGTCCCTATTGCCAATTCTATTATTATGAAATAGACTGATTTTCCCAGAGATCCCTTGATGCTGAAAAAATAAGCTTGTTGAGGGGTTCCAATATCTGTTGCTGCTGAGGGGGAAAGGAAAGGGTATCCAAGCACAAGCACAATCTGTATTCTCTAAGCCAGGTGACAGCCGTTACTTCTATTCCAGGGTCTCAATAACCCCAATTTCAGTAGCCTCTTTCAAATAAATTTACTTCTATTTCCTTTTTGCTAATTGCTACCATGTGAGTATATAATATAACCCAAATAAAATGGGAGGGCTAGTTCACATATTCATTCAACTATCCACTATATGTATAACGCTGTGCTAAGGGTTGGTAGGGATTTAAAAGAATATACTCCAGGGTCCCTGTCTTACAACCTAGCTGGGTAGATTTCTCTCTCTCTCTCTCTCTCTCTCTCTCTCTCTCTCTCACACACACACACACA
>JAQQSV010017211.1:0-11658 GCA_028646515.1 Pseudochirops corinnae
ACATAGAGCATCTTCAACATTTTTTCCGAGTTGAATGATATTTTGACTTTATATTTGTCAATGCTGAGAATGCTTCACATAAATACATAGTGTAAAATGGCAGAAGTATGTTTAGAGCCATTTCAGAAAATATTGGAAATTTTGTCCTAATCCCAAGCCAAAATTAATTGAACAATTTTGTATGTACAGTAAAACACTGCAATTCATAAGGTACAATTACCTGGAATCTGTCAAGGTATTTCTGGCAGTGTTCGTTGGAGTTGCACAGTGTTATGGCATGAACAGTGCAAAGTGCTCATGTTGCATGTTCAGAAGCAAGACTTCAGTGGAGGCAAACACAGCCAGAAACACCTTGGATTCACTATGCCTTTGAGTTTGAATTAAATTTTGGTCATTGTAGATTCAGAAGCCTTTTAATTTCACCACATTTTTTGCAACCCCCACATCCAGGTGCATGACCTCATATAGGGTCACAACCCACAATTTAAGAAACGCTGTTCCAGAATACTGCATTCAGTTTTCTGTGCTATACTTTGGGTGAGGCATTTGGTCAAATAAACTAAGCAGAATCATGAAAAATATAGAAATCATATCATAAGTTTGATTAAACTGAGGATGTTTGGGAATATCTCAAAAATTGAAAAAGAGCTAAAGGAAAAAAAGTGAGGGGATCCATGGCAACCATCTTCAAATATTTGAAAACTCAGAAAGTGGAATGTATATGCTACTTTGAGGGAATGGTCTATTTTTAATTTTCATCTTTGCATCTTGGGCATATAGTAAAATATTTTATATAGAATTGGCATTTAATAAATGTTTATCAATTTGAATTGAAATTAAGTGGAATAAAAGCAATAGACTTATGTAATATTCCTTTTGAGGTCAGACTTTTGACAAATAATTAGAAGTTACAGAGAGGAAGAATCCAGCCTCACAGAAGGGAGAACTTTCTATCAGTTCCGTCTATCCAGCAAATGCTTGAGTGCTCACATATGTCAGCTCATTGTAATTGGAAATAATCAAGCCAATGCTGAATGGTTGTCTCCTAAGAGTTATAAAAGGGATTCTTACTTTAGAGGAAGATAGAGTATAAACTAGATAACTTAGTCTTGAGACTAGAGTCACTCTAACATTCCTTCGTAAGGTTCTATGAATTTAACTTAAGATTAGAAAAGGGTCTTCATCTGGATTTCTTTAAAGTGCAAGGCAACTCTTCTCCTTGTCTTGTCTCTTTAAACCTGTTCTATAATACCAAAGGAAACATGAATAAAGGAATATGCCTCCAGAACTTTTCATTATTAATGATGCTCCATGACAAAATTGGAAATCTGCTACTCTACCCCAAGGGGGTGATTAATTTAGCAGACTAGGAGTTTTGATTAAAAGAGAATGAAATGTCTGATGTGGAGTCTATTTATCAATTATTATGATATTAAAACATTCTAATCACTGTGGTACCTAAATTAAGGCTTCACAACCTAAATGTCACTTCATTTTGCTTCTCTTGATGTGGCTATGTTGTATAGGCTTATTATCCATGAGAGATTCTGTGTGTGTGTGTGTGTGTGTGTGTGTACAAGCATATGTGTTTCCATTGGAATGTGGTAAACTTTCAGAAGAAATATTGTGGCAAGAATGTATTTTGCCACAAATGGTGCTCCTCTTTGTTCTAATGGCAATATGGAGTGAGGAAGTATATTAGTTAGAGTGTGCAAATTGGGGCTTTTAGCTTGATATAATCCCTAGAATTAGGAAGTCTAAATATTAAGTTCTTCTTACAACTGTCTGTGTGACAGTCCACAAGTGAATCTTTTGGTTCTAGAGGTTAGTCTCATAGTTTGTAAATTACTGTGAAATTGTTGATTTGCATCAGTGAAGGGAGTTTACACACTGGAATTTCTCATCAATGAAATCATACTTGGGACAAAACAGTACTAATACAAATAATAAAACATAGAGAATAGAGTATTTCAAGATATCTGCTTATTTTCAAGCCATCTTTTAATTATAATATATAGATAACTCTAAACTAACTAGCAATCACTTATTATTTTAATAGAATTTTCATTCTAAAATTCAACCTGTTTTGTTGTAAAATTTAGTGAGATTAGAATTGGATATAAGGCCATGGATCACATATTAATTTCCCCAGAGGAGTCCGTTGGTTCTTTCTGGTTAAGGAAGCAGTATCACTTAGTCATTTGATATCTATTAAAACTCCTAGTGAATGAATGTCATAATATTTATTTAGTATTTTATTTTTCCCTAGTTACAAGTAAAAGCAATTTTTAATATTTATTTTTAAAACTTTCAGTTCCAAATTCTCTTCCTTCCTCCCTCCCCAACCCATACCTCATTGACAATGTAAGCAATTTGATCTAGATTACTCATGAATACTCATGCAAAATATGTCCATAATACTCAGGTTGTGAGGAAAAAATAGACCAAAAAATACCTTAAGAAAAATAAAGTAAGAAAAAATAGTATGTTTCACTCTTCATTTAGACACTATCAGTCTTTCTCTGGGGATGGATAGTATTTTTCATCATAGGTTTCTCAGACTTCTCCTGGATCATTGCATTGCTGAGAATAGTCAAGTCATTCATAGCTGATCATCTTACAATATTGTTTTTACTTGGTACACAGTAAATTTCACTTTGTATCAGCTCTTCTAAGTCTTTCTAGGTTTTTGTGAGAGCATCATACTCATCTTTTCTTATAACACAATAGAATTTCAACATAATCACATACCACAATTTACTCAGACATTCCCCAATTGATGGGCATCACCTCAATTTCCATTTTTTTTGCCACCAGAAATGAGCTTACGCACACACACATACACACACACACACACACAAGATCCTTTCCCTTTTTTTTTTTTAAATCTCTTTTGGAATGCAGACATAGTGATAGTATTGCTAGGTCAAAGGGTACAAATTAAATATATAACCCTCTAGGCATAGTTCCTAGTTGCACTACAGAATTATTTTATTTTCATTTTCCCAATCAATAGTGAGTTAGAGCATTTTTTTAATATGGCTATAGGCAACTTCAAATATTTTGTCAGAAAACCATTCATATCTTTTGATCATTGATCAGTTGGAAAATGACTCACATTTTATACATTTGACTTAGTTCTCTATATGCTTGAGAAATGAGGTCTTTATCAGGGCAACTTGCTTTAATTTTTTTTTTTTTTGCTATTGTTCCTAAATGTTCCTATTGCTAAAAGTATTTCCCTCCATCCTATTCCCCTCCCCCTATTTATTCTATCCTCTCTCCTTTCCACTTCTCCCTCCTCAAAAGTGTTTTGCTTCCATTTTCCTATAGGGTAATATAGATTTCTATGCCCAATTGTGTATATATGTTATGCCCTCTTTGAGCCAATTATGATGAGAGTAAGGTCCACTCACTCCCCATCTCCTCCCTTCTTCTCCATCACTGTAAAAGCTTATTCTTGCCTCTTTTAGGGGAAATAATTTACCTTCATTCTGCCTCTCCCTTTCTTTTTCTGCCAGTACATTCTTCTTTCTCACATCTTAATTTTATTTTTTTAGATCTCATCCCCTCATATTCAACTCACACCTGTGCCCTCTGTGTGTATCTAATTGCCCTGATAAATGAAAGTTAATGCAAGTTACAAGTATCATCTTCCCATGTAGTATTGTAAACAGTTTAATTTTAAGTCTCTTATGATTTCCTTTTCTTATTTACCTTTTTATGCTTCTCTTCAGTATTGTATTTGAAAGTAAATTTTCTATTTAACTCTGGTCTTTTCATCAAGAATGTTTGAAAGTCCTCTAGTTCATTGATGATCCAATTTTTCCCTTGAAAGATTTTACTCAGTTTTTCTGAATAGATGATTCTTGGTTGTAATCTTAGTTCCTTTACCCTCCAGAATATCACATTCCTAGCCCTCCAATCCTTTAATGCACAAGTGGCTAAATCTTGTGTTATCCTGATTGTGGCTCAACAATACTTAAATTGTTTCTGTCAGCTTGTGATATTTTGTTCCTGACTTGGGAACCCTTGAATTTGGCTATAATATTCCTTGGAGCTTTATTTTGGGATCTCTTTGAGGAGGAGATTAGTGGATTCTTTCAATTTCTATTTTACTATATGTTGAATATCAGGGAAGCTTTCCTTGATAATTTCTTGAGAGGTGACACCTACGCTCTTTTTTTTGATCATGGTTTTCAGATAGTCCAATAATTTTAAAATTGTATCTCCTATATCTATTTTCCAGGTCAGTTGTTTTTACAATGAGTTATTTCACATTGTCTTCTATTTTCTTTTTTCATTCTATTGATTTTATTTTTTGATTTCTTGATTTCTCATAAAGTCATTAGTTTCTATTTGCTCAATCCTAATTTTTAAGGAATTATTTTCTTCAGTGAGCTTTTGGACCTCCTTTTGCAGTTAGCCAATTCTGATTTTTAAGGTACTCTTCATCTTCATTTATGGACCTCTTTTACCATTTGGTCTGGTCTTTTTTAAGATGACATTTTTTTCAATATTTTTTTTGTGTGTCTCCCTTACCAAGCTTTTCATAATATTTTCATGATTTTTTTGCATCACTCTAATTTCCCTTCCCAAATTTTCCTCTACCTCTCTTACTTGATTATCAATATTCTTTTTGAGTTCTTACATGGCCTAAAACTAATTCGTATTTTTCTTGGATGCTTTGGATAGAGGAGCATTGACTTTTTTATCTCCTTCTGAGTGTATATTTTGATCTTCCTTGCCATCTTAGCAACTTTCTGTGCTCAGAATATTTTTCTTCTGTTTGATCATTTTCCCACTTGACTTTTAACTCATTGTTAAAGCAGAGTTCTACTTCCAGGGTGAAGGGTCACTGTCCAAAATTTCAGGGATTTTGTGCAGTTCTCAGAGATGCTTCTAGGGACTTATAAGTTTTCAAGTTTTCATGGTGATATGATCTAAGTAGAGTTGTTTGCCACTGTCCTGGCCTGTGTTCTAATTGTGAGTGACCACAAACACTCTTTTATGCCCTGGAACTGTGAGGAAGGCCCCAACTTCACTGTGACCACAAGCCTGCTGTGCTAGTGCTCCTCCTTGCCCTGAGACTGTCACCTAGGACTTTGATCCTGATCTGCATACGGCAAAGCAACAGAGCCTGCCTCTGTGCTGACTAAGTGATTACTTTAATCTTCTTCTGACCAGTTGTTCAACCCCCTAACCATCTGTGGGCTAAGCTCTAGAAGCAACTTCTGCCACTGGTGATTCAGTGATTCCCAAGGCCTGTTCCTGGTTTTCTGTGACCTCACTGTGGTACACCAGATTTTACTGCCAATCTTCCATGTTGTCAATGATTGGAAAATTGTTACACTCCATTTTTTTTTTGTGGGTTTTGATAGTCTTGAATTTGTTCAGTAATTATTTAAAGTTGTTTGTGGTAGTTTGTGGGAGGTAAGTCATTGCCTTTATCCTGTTATCTTGACTCCTAGTTTGAAAGTAATAATAATATTATACCTTGTCTGCTACTTTTTCGGTTTATGAAAAAGGCCAGCATACTTCATCTGTCTTCTTTTCCAATTCTATCATTCTAAGATTCTATATGCAAGCATTCAAGTGAGTGTTTGAGATTAAATGTTCATTTGACTTGAACAAATTATATGGAAGAATTATATTCATATGAACAGCAAATATAGAAAAGTAAAATGCTCCTTGAAAGGAAATGTTCATGTTTTAGCCGTAATTTTAAATTGTTATATAGGAAAATATGTTTTTTTAAAACTCCCCTATTTTCAAAATTATATCAAAGAAAAAATATGGAAATATAATAAAAACTTAATTAAATAACATGTACAAGTATTTGGAAAAGCCTAAAGCTCTATTTAATTACAAGTCCTTGTTACAGTTATTATATTATTAATGTAATTTTAAGAACCCACGTGGAGTATTAAATAGAGTGCAAGAAGATGGGTTGAAATCCTCACTCTGACAAATACCACCTGCATAAATGCTGAACAAATCTCTTGAACTCTCAGTTCTATAGACAGTTTTCAAAGAAGATACCTGGCAGAAAGAGTATCTTCTTTTGATGGAGGAAACTTCCTTATCTTGAAATTCTCTGTTATTAAAATCATAATGTAGACACTATACTCTTTTCATTGCTATTGGAAAGTTCTTGTCTTTTTCATGAAGGTAATAATAACAATAATAATACTAAATAACATTCATATGGCACTTAATATGTCTTGGGCACTTTGATAAGTCATTTATAATTATTTTCTCTTTTGACCCACACACAACAACCCTGGAAGGTAGGTACTATTATTTTCCTCATTTTATAGATGAGGAAACTAAAACAAACTGATTTTGACTTACGTAAGAACACACATCTAGTGTCTAAATCTGGATTTGAGCTCAGATATTATTGATTCTAAAAGTCAAATAGGAATACTCCTGGGAAAAGTTGCTATTCTATTTACAAAGAAAAAGTCTACCAATATTTGTCCAAATAGATAAAACAAATATTTCTTACAGTTAAATAAAAGCACTGATGTGAAAGCTCTTCAAAACTCTTCTGGACTGGATAATGGGGAGAATACTGAATTTCATCTTGTTCCCACATATTCTTTATTTCCTCTTCTAGGTTTATTTTGGTATTTGCAGGTTTCTCATTTAACATTGTTTGAAGATTATATCAATATGATATTACTATCATATCTACCTTTCAGGAAGACATGTAATGAGCAAAATGCTACTAGTTTTCAGTTTATATTTATCAATTGGTTTCAGAGGTACTAAGACTTTAAAGATATTCAAAGATCTTTCAGAAGAGATCGAGAGGAAGCAAATATAATAGAATGGATGAAACACTCTGCCAAGCTCTTCCTCCACACAACATTAAAATAATGCTTCAAATCAAATTTTGGAGTGACAGAGAAAATAAAAAATTGAGATGAGGTATTCTTCCAGACTGAGATAATTTAGGAGATAGGAAAGAAAGATCTGCAACATGGGGGTAGAGCCTGGCTCATGTGGATGAAATACCAGCAGTGGGACTAGGTGGTGGTCTCAGAAGAACAAGCAATTTCAGGAGTTCTCAAATCAGATTTGGTGAGGTTACTTTGCCCCTAGACACAAAGACATTGTATAAGATCCCTGTGCTAGCACTGGGCACAGGACTGGATGCTATTTGGCAAATCTATTGCCTATATCCATATCTGGGTGAAAATCAAGGGTCAAAAAGAATGTTCTTAGTTGAAAGAGAGCATGACCAATGTAATGCCATGCACAAGCAGCTTCCTAAAAGGAATGCTACTGTGAATGGCTTTTAAGGTTCTGATTACACAGTATAGTAAACACTCCATTTGTTCTATTACAAATCAAGGCAAGTATTTACAACAAATCACAATACAGCTTCCACGACATTGCATCTTATCACAGAAAATCACAATATAGTATTCACCGCAGCTTAACATCACAATGATCACATAGTTTTCACCAAAGTGGTTACAGTATTAAGAACAAAGAACAAAAGAATAATCATCTGGTATCCCTAAGGATGTTTGCCTCCTCACTCATTCAGTCATCTTACAAAACAATAATCAGTCTTCCACTCATGGGGCAATTATAGATTAACTTAATCAGTCACTTATCTAGCAATCAGTCATTAAGTATTGTTAATCACTAAATACAATCATTAGAAAATTACATAAACCCTCCACCTCTTGGTGTCTAGTAAACTTCAATTTCATCACTTGTTCAATATCTGAGAGGCCTTTTCTTCATCTTGACTTGGGATGGTCTCTTGGGTTCTCCAGATCCTGTTCCATGATCCCAACTCCTACCTGAATCCACCAAACAGTCACCTGGATTCAGAGGCAGACAGTTCCCAGGCTCTCATCCAGTCCTCTGGGCAGTTCCTGTTAGACACTGAAGTTCACAGGGTCCAGCACATCTCAAAACCTTCACAACTTCTGTTGCCAGGAACTCAAGGATCAACCAAGTCACAAAGAAACAAAGTCTTATCCTGGTCATGCTTCTTCAGTCCTCCAGCAGTTCAGCTGGCCCTAGGACCCAGAAAAAATCTCAGCTTTCCAGGCAGCAGCCACTTTGGCCTTCCAGGCCTTCACCAGATCTCTCAGCAGAATAGCATCTTCCACCAGGAGTAAAAATTCTTGATTTGGACTGCCTTTTCTCTGGGCTCTTCTTAAATACCCACACACACACATTGGCTTCCTGTGTCAGCCAACCCCTTGCTGTTATGTCAGCAACAGGAGACAGAGTTCACACCTTCTGTTTCTTTAACAGAGTTATTTAGCTCTTAGTTACTAAGGGCTAAGTACCTGCTAAATTAATTACCATTACAATGATCCCTCAGGATCAATATCAGTTTTGGTTACAAGAGTCCAGGGAACCTGAGGAACAGTGTTGCTTGTGACCCCAACTTAGTAGGGTCCCTAAGGAGAAGCATCACTTCCAGTTCTGAAGGATCAGGCACTTTGAAGGATAATAACATTTTTGGTCCCAAGGGAACAGGGAATTGGAGGAGCAATATTGCTTGTAATCTCAAGAAATCAGAGGACCTTCCTGACTAAGGACCATAGTGCAGGCAAAGAGACCAGTGACTATACTTCTCCCCAGAGCACCCCACTTTGGAGGCACCAAAATTTCCAAAGCCCCAGAAATAGCTCTGAAAACATTAGAGGAAAAAACAACCTGAAACTTGAGACAGTGCCTTTCCCCAATTCACATGCCTGGAAGAGATCCCAACTTCAACATTAAGTTCAAGTTGAACAAATAACATAGAAAAATGAGCAAACCAACAAAAAAGAACATAGTAGTAAAAAAGCTACTGTGGTGAAAAAGGGAAGAACAAGATACAAACAGATGAAGACAATGAAGTTAAAACAGTTACAAGCAAAAACTCAAAGAAAAAATAAAAAATAACACAATTGTGTCTAATTCATTTAATGTGAATTAGACACAAAACCAACAATCATTCTTGGAAGAGCTAAACAATGATTTTCAAAATCAATCTAGAGTGGCAGAGGAAAAATTAGGTAAAGAAATGGGAGCAAGGAAGAAAATTATGAACAGACAACTATTTGGTAATTGAAACACAAAAAAAATCTTGAAGTAAAAAATATCTTATAAAAGAGAATTTGATAAATAGAAAAAAGGTGCAAAACATCACATATCAAAATAACTCTTTGAAAAGCAGAGCTTGTCAAGTGGAAAAAGAAGTACTGGTGTTCACTGAAGAAATAATTCATTAAAAAATTAGAATTGGGAGAGTGGAACCTAATGGCTCCATGAAACATCATGAAACAGTAAAACAAAGTCAAAAGAATGAAAAAAAAATAGCAGAAGAAATTGTGAATATCTTATTGGAAAAAAGTATTAGTTTGGAAAATAGATCAAGGAGAGATAATTTAGGAATTATTGGATGAATTACAAGTCACAGTCAAAGAAAGAGCCTAGGCATCCTGTCCCGACACTGCAGAATCAGGGAGTAAAATGAAAATTGAAAGTACCAGTCAACACCTAAAAAAGATTCCAAAATGAAAACTCCCAGGAATATTAGAGTGAAATTCCAGACCTACCAGATTAAATAGAAAATGTTTTAAGCAGCCATAAAGAAACCACTCAAATATTGTGAAGCTATGACCAGGATTACACAAAATTCAGTAGCTACCATGTTAAGGGAACATATGATATTCAAGGAAGCAAAAGAAATGAGGTTACAACCAAGAATAACCTACCTAGAAAAACTGAGTATAATTCTTCAAAGGAAAAAAATGAATGAAAATGAAGATTTTTAGCATTCATGATGAGAAGAGCCGAGCTAAATAGAAAATCAAACTTTCCAACATAAGACTCACAAGAAACATTTTTTTTAAAAAGGTAAAGATAAAAGAGAAAACATTAGGACTCAATAAGACTTAATTATTTACTTTTCTACATTGAAAGATTATAAGTGAAACTTCTAAGGACTTTATCATTATTAGAGCTCTTAGAAGGTTGTTTTATTTTTTAATAAAACAAGAGCATGAGAGTGAGTCATTTATGTTGG
Source organism: Pseudochirops corinnae (assembly GCA_028646515.1). Classification (NCBI taxonomy): domain Eukaryota; kingdom Metazoa; phylum Chordata; class Mammalia; order Diprotodontia; family Pseudocheiridae; genus Pseudochirops; species Pseudochirops corinnae. The sequence continues at coordinate 10,052 of JAQQSV010017211.1, forward strand.
GATGATAGAAAAAAAGATAGTTAATAAATTGTAAAGCCCTAGGAGAAGGGGGGAGGGAGAATGGAGGAAATTGTTGCACTTAAAAGGGGCACATAAGGAAGAGATTTTATACTGGGTGAAATTGGGAGGATTGGGAAAAGCTTGAGCCTCATTCACATCTAAAGTGGTTCAAAGAGGGGAAAAATTTCATGCATACTCAATTGGTAATAGATATCTATCTCATATAAAAGAGAAGTAAGAGGAATAGTGGGAAAGGAGGAGTTCCGATAAAATAGCTGGCAAGTTAAAGAAAGCAGTGATCAGAAAGGAAAACTATGGAGGAGGGATAGGATAAAAAGAGAGGGGTTAAACACAAGAAAATAGAATGGAGGGAAATCAACAGCTTAGTAATCATAATAGTGAGTATGAATGGCAGGAATATTCACAAAATGGATGCAGATAGCAGAATGAATTTAGAACCTCAACTTGTGCTTCTCAGTACTAGATAAATCTAAATGTAAAATAAGAATGAAATTAAAGAGAATAAAAGAATCATAGAAAAGTTAGATATAATAGACCTCTGGAGAAAATTGGATGGGTATAGAAAGTAAGTAGTTTTATCTTAGCTGTGCATAGAAGTTCATAAAAATTAAACAAGCATTAGGGCATAAAATCTTCACAAACAAATGTAGAAAACAGGAATGAGAAATGCACCCTTTTTAGACCATAATACAATAAAAATTACATAAAATAAAAGACCATGGAAGCATAAAATAAAAATTATTTGGATAGTAAGTAATCTAATCCTAAAGAATGAATAGGTCAAAGAACAAATCCCAGAAACAATCATTAATTTCATGAAGAGAATGACAACAATGAGACAACATTAAAAAAAAAAAAAAACTCTGAAATGCCACCAAAATAGTACTTAGGAATATCTCTAAATGTGTACATCAATAAAAAATAGAAAGATCAGATCAATGGAATGGGCATGCAACTAAACACTAGAAAAAGGATGAATTTAAAATCCCCAATCAAACAAACTGGAATGGAAATCCTAAAAATCAAAAGAAAGATTAATGGGTTGGAAAATTAAAAAAAAAACTTTTTAAAAATCTTTTTGCATGAAGAAATACAACCAAATAATATATACAACAAAGACCTGTTTTGATGGGAAAATAAAATAAATTGTTTGGTTAATTAGGTTTTAAAAAGTAAAAAGAACACCAAATTCAGCAGATCAAAAATCAAATGGGTGAATGTACCAATAATGAAGGTGAAATTAAATCAATTATTAAGAGTCATTTTGACCAATTTTACATAAGTAAAATTGTCAATCTAAGTGAAATGGATGAATATTTATAAAAATATAGATGGACCAGATTAACAGAAGAGAAAATAGAATTCTTAAATAATCCTATCTTAGAGAAAGGAATTGAATAAATTATTAATGAGCTACTTAAGAAAAACTTCCCAAAACCAAATGGATTCATAAGTAAAGTCTAATATATATTTAAAGAATAATTAAAATCAATACTATGAGTACTAGGAATGGTAAATGATGTGAAAAAAATATTCAAAGAATATACCAAATTCCTTTCATGATACAAATATGGTTTTGATACCTA